>OZ005736.1:203779994-203959994 GCA_963930755.1 Eudasyphora cyanicolor | reverse complement strand
GAATGGAACATCGTTTGCCAATTGTTGGAGAATGAGTGAGTGTTGTTGCATTTCGGAATGCTTTGAAAGAGAGATTCAATGAATTATCTGCTTTTGTGAGGTCTATGTTGTTGTTGTTCTTGTCAATAGTTAATTAAATTCAATTAAGTGTATTTGCTGGGTTCATTTTGTTTAATAACAATTTATCATTGAGTTATTTTGGCTTTCGTGAGTGTCATCAATTTTCAAGAAAATATTGGATCAAAAACGTTCAGAAAAACATTCACATGAACACATCCATAAACTCATCCCAGTGAAGTGAGTTATGAAGTTCGAAATCATATGAAGTTTAAAAACTGAAGATAAGTTAAATTCGATGGACTGCATTTTTTCATCTTAAAAGTTGCAACTATTTTCTATATCATTTCACGTCGACAGGTCAACATTTTTCCAAGAAACGAGTCGCCGTAACTAATTAAAATGTTTAAATATCAAGTGAGTTGTGGATAATTTAACCAAGTCCATTTCGATAGTATAATTGTATTCAAATTTAGCTTTTATAGATATGAAAGTTAGAGGCTTAGATTCCGTTTTTGACCGATATTTTGACAAAGAATGTGCAACATTTTCCAAGTGTTCCGATGTAATTTATAGTCCGCATAGTTATCTTCAAATTGATCACCTAACATTCATCTGCAAAAAGTAATGTTTTAGAACGTTGTTAAATACTCGTAAAATGTTGTAATAGGCAATACAATATGATTATACTTATTTTTTATAATATATTAACAACAATCTAAACTAGGGCTTCTTAGCCGCTTCCTTGAAGCTCTGCGAACAGGTTAAGCAAACATTTTGTAAAACTTTGCTTTTTATAACCCCAGGTATTTTTGGCGGAAATCAGGTTTAGGACATTTTAAGTCATTTGAGCAATGTTCGTCAGTTTGTCTGGCTGGAGGAGCAAAAGGGATATATAGAGAGCCGGGTTTCCCATTTGAAAAACTCTGATCTTAATCCATGCAAAAACTGTTACATGCATTACGTGATATTTCCCTAAGCATTATAATTATTGTTTATGTCTGCCATGACAAGAAACAGCAACTCAACTAAGGGCTACCACAACAACTAAATATTCTTATAAAATACAATATTTTCTCAGTTTTTATTTCTAGATTTTAAGAAAATTGTGTAAAACTGAAGAAGTATATATGAAAAATATTTAATAAACAACATTCCATACATTTAAGAAGCATATTAATTGCCCCTGTGTACGGATAGTATGAACTGTAAAGTAAATTAAACTTTCAAGTAAATTAAACTTTCAATTATCTGCAAATAGGACCAAACAAATTATGATAACAATGGGAAACATCATCAGCCACAAACGCAATAACAGCTATAATAAAACAACAATAACAAGCACGGCAGCAGCAATAATAATCTAATCTGTAACAATAACATAATCGTTGCACCCGAAAGGAAATAAAATCGGTTCGTTCCACACATCTTGAATATGAATTGCGGAAACGTGAACAGCTTTGTGCCAAGAAATAAACAGCAGCAGAAGCATCAGTAAAATAAAGTACTCCATTGAATGACAAAAAATGGAGAAATAAGCAAACGGAGCAAAGCGTCCAAAGGAGTAGAAGAGAAGTGCTTCTACTCACATGTCTCATGTATTCTGAATGCTTACATGACAGCCCGCTTGTCTGTCCGTTTGTCTTTTTATTTGTTTGTAGGGGAGGCGGTATTCAATGTGTGGCTCCATTTCTATTTATGTTGGCAGTAACAGCAGAATAAAGGCTGTACACCGAAATGTTTATGTTTGCTGATATTTACATTTATGTGAATCATTCATGTGAATCCTGGCAATGAAACGCCACAATGCCGCACCAGCATTTGAAATAAACGCAATACATGAAATGGTCCAACATCCCAGCAATAGCGGGAGTTGAAACGTAGCTTAACATCAGATGCCAATACACTCTTAAGCATTATTTTATAAATGAAGAGCTGTTGCAATGTTACTTGCAAAATAGCAGCAGTTGCTGTTTAGGATCTGTTGCTACTGTACGGCGGTGGCGTCTCCATAGAGTGCTTTGTTGTACTCTTTTCATTGCAAGGACTATCAAATACCAAGGACAATTCCAAAAGATATACAGACATGCAGGAGGGCTGTATGATGGGACAAGTAACACTTTTCTGAATGATGAATATTCTTTAGTATAGTTCGTATACTGAAAGAATAAAACATTATCTTTAATCCGCCACTGATTATGTTTCTAAATATTTGATACATATGTCAACCTGTTCCCTGACGATTATCTTCGATTATGATTCGACTTTACGAGGGCGCACTATGGACGCAAATGGGAAATTGAGGCCAAAATGCTGAAAAATCTACAATAATGCTTGGATTTTAATACAATTTGGAATGAAGGCAAATAAGTCATCCATTATTCATATCGCGTACATTTTTTAAATTTAAAATGTTTATTTTTAAAATTTTAATAATTTTCCAATAAAAGCGGCGTAAAAACATCGGAAAATGCACAATCTTGAAATTTTATATTATTTCATCGTTAGGTTTTAGGTTTAGGTTAGGGTGGCAGCCGTATTTTTTATACAAGCTCACATAGACCAGTATAGGTCCCTAGTGTTACCACGGGCTGAAATGCCCCTCATCGAAACCAACCTGTTTGATATACAAATTTGTCGATATTACGAATATCGGTACTGGAAAGATCTGTTAGGCTGCCTAGAACAGCCGACCCCAGTATGTCCAGTCGTCGTTTACTCAAAGCGGGACAGTCGCAAAGCAAGTGCTCAATGCTCTCCACTTCTTCCTCATCTCCACAGCTTCGGCAGAAGTCATTGGAGTCAATACCCAATCTTTTGGCGTGTTCGCCGATCAAGCAGTGTCCCGTCAGAACCTGTACTAACGTAGACAATCGTTTCCTCTCTAGTGCGAGAAGATATTTTGACCTTCTCAGGTCATACCTTGGCCAGATTTGTCTGCTACCCTGCAGGTGCCGATTTCTGTCCATCTTTCGTTGGACTGCCTGATTGCCTCTTGCCTAAGCCAAAGCTTGCACGTGGATAGTGGCGCACCAATATATGCAAATTCTTCGAGAATTTGTAATGTCGTCCCTTTCCTAGCAAGTTCATCGGCTTTGCAGTTCCCCGGGATATCCCTATGCCCAGGCACCCATATGAGGTGTATGTTAAACTGCTCAGCCATCTCGTTAAGAGATCTGCGGCAGTCGAGGGCTGTTTGTGAATTTAGGGATGTTGCCTCCAGAGAATTGATGGCAGCCTGGCTGTCCGAGTAAATAACAACGCCAGTGTTGGTTACTATGTTGCGACTCAGCCACTTGGCTACTTCCCATATTGCCATTATTTCGGCTTGATAGACACTGCAGGTATCTGGTAGTCTGTGAGCTATATCCAATCTAAGCTCTGCACAGTGTACTCCGAAGCCAACCTTTTCATCAAGCTTCGAACCATCCGTGTAAAAGTGGAGATGGTTTCTATTACCTGGTTTTCTTCCAACCCATTCATCTCTCGCGGGAATCATAGTGATGTAATTTCTCTCGAAGGTGTACACCGTTGGTATATAGTCCACTCGGTCGGTTACCATAGCACTACACTTTGATATTCTCATGTGACCGTAGTTTTTGTACCTCCACATTGATAAGCAGTTTAATCTTATTGCCGCTTTGGTTGCAACTTCTCTCGCCACAATATTAATCGGCAGTATATGGAGTAGGGCTTGTAGAGACTCGGTCGCTGTAGTCCTTAAGGCTCCGCTTATGCTCAGGCAGGCAGTTCTCTGAACCTTTGTTAGTAGGTTGGTGATGGTTAGTTTGTCAGTTGCCGTCCACCATACCACAATGCCGTATAGCAGTATAGGACGAACTACTACTATATATATCCAGTGGACGATTTTAGGAGAGAGGCCCCACCGCGACCCTACAGCCTTTTTGCAGGAATATAAGGCGACGTTAGCCTTCCTTACACGTTCCAATACATTAAGTCTAAATAACAGTTTTCTATCTAGAATTATTCCTAAAAATTTTGCACTTTCAGAAAAGACTAGATCTGTTCCATTTATCCGAGGTGGAGGGTGCACATGTGGGACTTTATTCATCCTAGTAAAGAGAACCAATTCTGTCTTGTTTGGGTTTATACCCAAACCGCTGCTTCTGGCCCATCTAGCCAATTTGTTCAGAGCCACCTGTAGAATGTCTCGGAGGACGTTTTCGAATTTGCCACTCACTGTGATTGCAACGTCGTCCGCATATGCCACGACCTTGCAGCCACAACGTTCTAGATCTAGCAGAATTTCATTCACCGCTAGGTTCCAAATTAGTGGAGACAGTACTCCTCCTTGTGGGGTCCCTCTGTTTACAAACCTTGTTAGAGTTGTGGACCCAAGACATGCTGTTATGCGTCTTCTGTTGAGCAGACTTTGAATTAGTCTAATCAAACTAAAGTTAACATTAAGATGTGACAGTGCCGCAATTACTGCATCTGAGTGAATGTTGTTAAAAGCCCCTTCTATGTCAAGAAATGCCACCATGGTGAATTCCTTGAAATGCAGGGACGATTCGATAGTGCTCACAAGTTCGTGCAGGGCTGATTCTGTAGACTTCCCCTTATTATAAGCATGTTGGTTCACTGATAGGAGTTTTGTATCCAGGTTTTCCCTAATGAAATAATCTAAAAGTCTTTCCAGACCTTTCAATAGGAAGGAGGATAGGCTAATTGGTCTGAAGTCTTTTGGCCTAGTGTGTGATATCTTCCCCGCTTTTGGTATGAATACCACTTTGGTATCCCTCCATCGATTCGGGATGTATGAAAGCCTGATACAGCCTACATAAATTTTCTCCAGCCAGGGGATAATGTATTTCAACATTTTCTGCATTTCTGCTGGAGTGATGCCGTCTGGTCCAGGTGACTTGAAGGGCTCAAAGCTATTAATAGCCCAGCTTATTCTGGATCTCTCAGTCAACAAGCTAGCGACGCTCGCAGTCCACTCGCACTCTTGTTGGTCCTGCTGATCCTCTGGTTCTGTTAGAGAGTTCCCCGGGAAATGTGTGTCGAGCAGTACATTGAGCGACTGCTCGCTGTTTTTGGTCCAATTATTTGCCTCATCCTGCAAGTAACCCACTGTACAGGGTGAAGCTGATAATATTTTCCTCAGCCTTGCGGCGTCGGAGACCTTTTCCACTTCGCCACAGAAGGTATACCAAGAGCGTCTTTGCGCCTTTCTAAGCTCCTTCTTATAGATCTTGAGTTGCTCTTTATAGGCATCCCAAACATTAGCGACCCCAGTAGATTTAGCCTTGTTGAATAGCTTGTTGCAGGTCTTTTTCATAGCCGTTAGCTCTGAAGTCCACCATTGGGGTTTAGTTTTGCCCTTGTACCTTGTTTTTGGACAGGCTTCTTCAAGGGAACTATTGAATGATGTGGTGATATGCTCGACCAGATGATCCAGACCGGCTTTGTCATTCGGTTCGTACAGAAGTTTGGAGTTGAGGACTTTCTTGAAATTCTTTTCATACAGGTGCCACTTTGTCTTTCTCACATTTCTGTGGACGGCAGGTTCAGGCGCTTTTTCAGCGAGTTTGAACTCAATATAATGGTGATCTGAGAATAAGTGGTCGTCCAGTACATTCCACCCAATAATTTTGTCTGACAGCCGGTCAGTAGCAAACGTTACGTCGAGTACTTCTTGTCTGTCTTTAATTGTAAAGGTCGGTTTATTACCTATGTTACAAATACTTAGGTTGGTAGTTAGAATAAAGTCAAGAAGCGAATCACCCCTATTGTTTATATCCGTACTACCCCAGATAGTATGATGAGCGTTCGTGTCTGCGCCAACAATCAGCTCGACCTCGTCAGATGTTGCTTCTTCTACTACTTCCCTGAATAGAGCAGTCGGTACTACAGCTTCATAAGGCAAGTAACTGGAGACCACCCAATATATGCGATTACCGATCTCCAGACTAGCAGATGTTTGGTCGTTACCACTTAAATTAGCCAGGAGAAAGATACTTAGATCTTTCCTGGCCAAAATGCAGGTTCTTGGAGTGCCTTCACAGTTGGCCACAAGCAGTTTAAAGTTGGGTGTCCTGATACCGCACACCCTTCCTCCCACTGCGTAGGGCTCCTGTATCAGGACGATGTCTACTGCACCTGTGGATAGGCGCAGCAATAGAGCCGCTATTTCATCGTAAATTCTGATAGGTCCTAAATAAAATAAGAGCATTCCGAAAAAAATCGGTGCATAATTTAAAAAGTTGCAGCTAATTTAGCTACTCAACGCAGACACTAAAAAAATTGGTTGCGACGTCTCGCGACGCTTTCTAGTGACGTAATGTAAAAAAATAAAAGTTTTCTGTCAAAAAAAGACTGTAATTCCATGTAAATTATAATAACGAAAACAAAAAAATTTCGAGCGTCTACAAATGATTTCATATCTCATAAAGCATAGCTTAAATTGATGTGTATTTTGGTCCAATTAGTTTCTCATTTCTATCTTCAAAACAATTCAAATTTCGGCAAAACTGGGCTCTAAATGCAGGTTCAAATATATACCTAATTTTGGACAAGCATTTGATCATCTAAATATAAATATATTTTGTTTATAGTTTGCATACCGAATAATGGATATGTGCTTAACAAATTGGCATAACCATTTTTATACCCTCACTTTAGTGTGACGAGGGTATATATCATTTGCTACGGAAAAAAGTGTAACACATCGAAGGAGTGATCTAAGACCATAAGTATGTTCGGAGGAAATCCGTTTTGGGTCATTTTAAGTCGAATGAGCAATGTCCGTCCGTCTGTCTGTCTGTCTGTCTGTCTGTCTGTCTGTCTGTCTGTCTGTGTGTCTGCTGGCTGGTGCGCACGATAACTCTCGAAAGGATTAACCGATTGACTTCAAATTTGGTATGTGGTAATATTTTTTTCTATCTCCGGCTAAGTTCGAAGATGGGCCATATTGGTCCATTCCTTCTAGTACCTCCCCCACAAAGGGTTAAAATGTTGTGAAATATTGATTCTTTAATAACTACTATACTACTTATTCTAATCTTCTGAAATTCCACACATAGTATTAGTTTATTAGTCGCTATCAACTCGAGAAAAATGGGCGTTGTTGCCACGCCCGTTTTGGTACCTCCCATACAAAGGTACCATTTTGCACCAAAAGTTAACAGCTTATAACATTAATACAAGTGAATAATAATACTTGAAATTTTGTACAGTGTAATGTTTTTATAGTGCCTATAGTCCTGTGAAAAATTGGGGTTATCGCCACGCCCCTTTTTGTACCTCGCACACAAAATGGCCAAATCATACCACAATTTAATATCTCATAACGTTTATACCAGTGCACATAAACGCTTATAATTCGGCGCAGTGCAATGAATTTAAAGTATCTACTGTTCAGCGAAAAATAGGTGTATTTGTTAAACCCCTTCTGGTAGCTCCCACACAAATTGACAGAATAATTCGTGTAATATTCTATATTACATTACTCACAAAGTGACACAAATTGACAGAATAATTCGTGTAATATTCAATATTACATTACTCACAAAGTGAGGGTATACCTAAGTCGGTTTACCCGACTGAAACTTTCTTACTTGTTTTAATATTACTTGTGTCATAAATTTTACTATTGGCCGCATTCCAAATGTAAATAGAAAATAATCCGATGGAGCGAAATCTAACGAACCGGTGCATTGTATTGATGAAACAACACGTTTTTCGTCAAATGCATTTTCCCCTTAATTTTGTCACATCAACGCGGTAATAAGCTACTGTCAATCAACTTGTAATTGATTGTTTTTTCTTTTTTGAAGATAATGAATAAAACATTGCAAAAAACAGACGGATTGAACTGTCTTCGCCTTCTATTGACGCGATTCTCCCATTCCAGTCCAATGCTCCGACTATTCCTTTATCTTATGTATTAAGTACATGTCTCATTCATGTTTAAGAATCGAGGCAAAAAGTCGGCTTTATTGCGGTGAAACATCGTAAAACACTCTATTGAAACATCTTCACAACGATGTTTTGTTCCACTATGAGCAAACGCAGCAACCATCATGCACACCGCCTTTTCATCTTCAAAATTTTCTATCGAGCTTTAGGACGACTGAATCTCATATCCGCACATATCTTTTTTCACAAATCTAAAATTATTCAACACGTGCCTAAAATCTACGCACTCTGTACGAATATTAGTCATGGAATGCAGCAATTAACGATGTCAACGCATTCCAGACGCCTGCTGAAAATATTCTGGGCAGTCACAATCTCCAACCAATCCCGATGGCAGAGAATAAAACAAAACCCAATCGAAACAGAAATCAGAAGGAAATGGGGACGGATTGGACATACCCTACTGAAACCGGAGGGTGACATCACAAAAGCAGTCATTAAATGGAAGGCGAAGAAGTGGAAGACCAGTGAAAGTCATACCTGGAGAAATCAACTACTAGAGAATGAACGTGCGGCTGACGGGATGACTTGGAGTCAACTACAGGCATTACAAGCTAAAAAAAATCGCTTCTGTAGTATATTGTCCCAAACATATTCTGCTTGAAATATATAAATGTTGAGGGTACACTTGAAATATATTATATTTGGCACACATAAATATTATAAATATATCTAAGAAACTGTGGTACAGGGTATTATAAGTTTGTTTCACGGCAGATGTTTGTAACACCTGAAAATAACACAGCTAGACCCACCTTAAAGTATACCGATCGACTCAGAATCACTAGCTGAGTCGATTTAACGATGTCCGTCCGTCCGTCCGTCCATGTAAAGTTGTTCGTCGACTACAGGTCGCAATTTCACTCCGATCGTTCTGACATTTTGCAGTTTAGAGTATTTCGCGGCTGTTAAGATGGCTATTGAATTTGGTTGAAATCGGTTCAGATTTAGATATAGCTCCCATATATATCTTTCGTCCGATTTGGCCCTTTAGTCCTATAGAAGCTGTATTTTACATCCGATCGTTTTGAAATTTAGAATGGTAGAGTTTCTTGATCCATGAACCAACATTGCCGAATTTGAAGAAAATCGGTTAAGATTTAGCTATAGCTCCCATATATATGTTTCGTCCGATTTTGCTCTTTAGTCCTGTAGAAGCTGTATTTTACATCCAATCATTTTGAAATTTAGAATGGTAGAGTTTCTTGATCCATGAACCAACACTACAGAATTTGAAGAAAATCGGTTAAGATTTAGCTATAGCTCCCATATATATGTTTCGTCCGATTTGGCCATTTAGTCCTATAAAAGCTGTATTTTACATCCAATAATTTTGAAATTTAGAATGGTAGAGTTTCTTGGTCCATGAACCAACACTACCGAATTTGAAGAAAATCGGTTAAGATTTAGCTATAGCTCCCATATATATGTTTCGTCCGATTTTGCTCTTTAGTCTTGTAGAAGCTGTATTTTACATCCAATCATTTTGAAATTTAGAATGGTAGAATTTCTTGATCCATGAACCAACATTGTTGAATTTGAAGAAAATCGGTTAAGATTTAGCTATATCTCCCATATATATGTTTCGTCCGATTTTGCTCTTTAGTCCTGAAGAAGCTGTATTTTACATCCAATCATTTTGAAATTTAGAATGGTAGAGTTTCTTGATCCATGAACCAACACTACCGAATTTGAAGAAAATCGGTTAAGATTTAGCTATAGCTCCCATATATATGTTTCGTCCGATTTGGCCCTTTAGTTCTATAGAAGCTGTATCTTACATCCAATCATTTTGAAATTTAGAATGGTAGAGTTTCTTGATCCATGAACCAACACTGCCGAATTTGAAGAAAATCGGTTAAGATTTAGCTATAGCTCCCATATATATGTTTCGTCCGATTTAGCCCTTTAGTCCTATAAAAGCTGTATTTTACATCCAATCGTTTTGAAATTTAGAATGGTAGAGTTTCTTGATCCATGAACCAACACTACCGAATTTGAAGAAAATCGGTTAAGATTTAGCTATAGCTCCCATATATATGTTTCGTCCGATTTGGCCCTTTAGTTCTATAGAAGCTATATTTTACATCCAATCGTTTTGAAATTTAGAATGGTAGAGTTTCTTGATTCATGAACCAACATTGCCGAATTTGAAGAAAATCGGTAAAGATTTAGCTATAGCTCCCATATATATGTTTCATCCGATTTGGCTCTTTAGATCCAATCGTTTTTATACCCTACACCACACTGTGGTACAGGGTATTATTTAAGTATAAAATGTCCCAAAAGTAAATTTATGTAAACAATTTATACATGAATTACAAAATTTATATATCAGAGTTATTCAATATTACGAGAGTGGTGTAGGGTATTATATAGTCGGCACCGCCGACTGGTTTCCTTACTGGTTTTTAGTTGGGACTATTAATTACGAAACAAATATTTATTTGCATTTAAGTATTCAGAAAATATATCATATACCTTATGTCAATTTCGTTCCTGGACAAAATTTAAATACGTCGGCTTGAAATACTAGAAAATGATTACGCCTTTTAAGTGGAAATGATGTAGTCCCTCGAATTTAACTTGGCTCGAATTTTCAAGTTTCCAAAATTTGGTAGAAAAGTGCAGTTTTCGGCAAAATGCTTAATTTTTTTCAGAATCGAAATCGCCATTAGTTTTAAGACATGTTTTATATTTTTAGTAATTCAAAGGTAATTTTTCAAAAATGTTAAATGTTTGAATAAATATATATTTAAAATTAGTGCTTTAAAATTAAAGTTATTGCTACTTATGCCGTTTTAAATTTATAAAATTAAATCAATGAAAAATTAAATTCGAAAAATCTGCAACATTTTGAAATTTTTTTTTAAAAAAATAGATTTGATAATTTTCTAAACAATAATTTTATTATACCCTACACCACACTGTGATGCAGGTATGCAGGACTGTGCATTTGTTTGTAACACCCAAAAAGAGAAGAGATAGGCCCATAGTTAATTACACCGATCGACATAGAATCACTTTTTGAGTCGATTTAGCCATGTCTGTCAGTCTGTCCGTCCATGTATTGTTGTGATCAAAGTACAGATCGCAATTACTGTCCGATCTCAACGAAACTTTGCACATGTCTTTCGTTTGGTCCCTATTGAATTTGGTTAAAATCAATTCTGATTTTAATATACCTCCGATTTAGCATATATGCACTGTATAACCAAAATTGTTTAACCGATTTGTATACAAATAGGCAGAGAAAAGTCTCTTGATTAAAAGGCACTTAAAGGCAATACTAAATTTTAGGAAAATCGGTTCAGATTTAGATAGCTCCCATATATATGTTACCCCCGATTTGACATTCTTTCCTTATTATATTAATGAACTCTCCCAAATTTGGGGAAAATCGGTTCAGATTTAGATATAGCCCCCATATATATATAAGACCCGATTTGGCATGTAAGTTGTAGAAACGGCACTTTATATTCGAAATTCGACAGAAATGGTTTCTTATTACATGAAGGAATGCTGCCAAATTTGGAGAAAATTGTTTAGATTTAGATATATCCAGGGACGTTCTAGGGGGGAGGGTCCGGGGGCCCGCCCCCCCCCCCCTCCGATATGTTTTAAACATTGGCATAAACTCTTTACAATTTTCAAAATCACTCAAAAAAAAATAGAACACGAAAAATATTTGGAAGGCAGTTCAAAAAAAAAACAATACAAAAGCGTAAAAAAGGTAACAGTAAAAGTAATAACAACTAAAAATAAGAAAAGTGCATGTTTCACGATTTTTTGATTGGTGCTAGCCTGAAATAAGTATATGGATTAGCTGAAATAAGTATATGAATTGATTATTGGAAGCAGAAGAATGATAAGCCGTCAAATGCATTAGATGCTATTTTAGTTTTTGTTCTCGACGTTAAGAAGAATAAAAACTTATCTCCGGAACAGATTGGAGGGAGAAAGGCTATCTTATCTGGCTTTAATGTCTATATACATATTTCTCAAAATATCGAAGATTACATTTTTAACCTTTACGTATTTTATTGTTAAAAGTTTTAATGATCTCGTACTAAAATACATATTTATATTTAGGAATAACATTCGAATAAAAAACTAAGGAAATTAACATTCCTTACCTACACGATAAACGCAATTTTCGATTGTTTATCTTTGTTATGGAAAACAAGTGAGAAAGTTTCAGTCGGGTAAACCGACTAAGGTATACCCTCACTTTGTGAGTAATGTAATATTGAATATTACTCGAATTATTCTGTCAATTTGTGTGGGAGGTACCAGAAGGGGTTTATCAAATATCCCTTTTTTTGCTGAACATTAGATACTTTAAATTTATTGCACTGTGCCGACTTATAAGCATTTATGTGCACTAGTATAAACGTTATGAGACATTAAATTGTGGTATGATTTGGGCATTTTGTGTGGAAGGTACAAAGAGGGGCGTTGCAATAACGCCCATATACACTATAAAGCTATATACACTATAAAAACATTACACTGTACAAAATTTCAAGTATTTTTGTACACTGGTTTTAATGTTATAAGCTGTTAACTTTTGGTGCAAAAAGGTACCTTTGTGTGGGAGGTACCAAAAGGGGCGTGACAACAACACCCATTTTTCCCTGGACTTTAGGCAATATAAAAGCATAATACTGTACAAAATTTGAAGTATTTTTATACACTGTTATTAATGTTATAATCTTTTAACTTTTGGTGCAAAATGGTGCATTTGTGTGGGAGGTACCAAAAGGGACGTGGCGACTTCGCTCATTTTTCTCGAGTTGATAACGACTAATAAGCTAATACTATGTGTGGAATTTCAAAAGATTCGAATAAGTAGTATAGAAGTTATTAAAAAATCAATATTTCACAACATTTTAACCCTTTGTGGGGGAGGTACTAGAAGGAGTGGACCAATATGGCCCATCTTCGAACTTAGCCGGAGATAGAAAAAAATATTACCACATACCAAATTTGAGGTCAATCGGTTACTCCTTTCGAGAGTTATCGTGCGCACCAGCCAGCAGACACACAGACAGACAGACAGACAGATAGACAGACAGACAGACAGACGGACGGACATTGCTCATTCGTCTTAAAATGACCCAAAACGAATATCCGCCGAACATACTTAGGGTCTTAGATCACTCCTTCGATGTGTTACACTTTTTTTCGTAGCAAATGATATATACCCTTGTCACACTAAAGTGAGGGTATAAAAAGGTTGGGCTGGTTAGGAATGTGTGTGTATTGTCTTATGTCTTCTCATCTCTCTTCAATTATCTTTAGTCCCAGATCGACCGGGATTCTCGGGAATAATGATACAACATCAAATGACAACATTTTTTCATCATCTTCGATCGTTAGGTTTTTTATCTTACTTCTAAATTGCACCGAGTCTCTTATATTATATTTTGCATCTTTCGTTAGATTGTTGAGAATAGTCACTATATATTCGCACAATATGTCTTAAAGGATAATTTTCTTTATGGATTTTAGGTTGTCGATAAATTATTGGTGCTGTGGCCACGTCTGTTTTCATTCTTTTCTTTTCGATAGCTGAAATTACGTTATTTTTAAATAATTCATCTAAGAGTTCGTTGTTTTTCTTCTGTAAATTTGCAGTAGGATCCTTTTTTAATCGTTGATACGTCATTATGTCTCCTATTATTTCTGTCATTCTTTGTTGATAATCTTTTTTGTTTATCGCTACCTTTATCTGCGTTTAGAATTAATATGTCCCTATATTGCCTTAGTTTCTCTCATTTTGTTTAAATGTGTTTCGATCATTGTTGTGAATGTTCTTGCCATTTCTTGTTGTTCTTTATGTCTATTTGTTTGTATAAATACTTCTCCATCGGCAATCAATTTTAACATGGGAAAATCATTATTTTTGATCGGCCGGAAACATTTTTCTCCTAGTGAGATTTTTTTAAATTGGAAAAATTAAAGTGACCTTAAGATGAACTTATGGTATTATGAATTGGAATTTTATTTAGACTTACACAAAAATGCAAGCACTTGCTAGACATAACATCAAAACATTTCCATAGGACAACCATTCACCTTCCAATTCTAATATATTTCACCTGCGGATAAGTACAAATTTTTTTAAAAAATTAATTTTTGCAAGTGTAAAATTTTGTATTATTAATTTTTTTTTTCAATTAAAATTTTTGAATAAATTCCTATTTAAAACATAAAGATATTTGTTATTTCTTTAAATTGGTAAAAAAAGTTCAAAAGTTGATGTACACTCGGAAAAAATTTTATTACTCATTTTTTATTTGAGTATATGAAAAAATGTAATCCCTCCCTCTTATTTAAGAAATCATTCAAATCGGTTCAGCCGTTCGGCTGTAATTACTTTTGGCAAAAAATGGGTCAAATTTCTTATAGTGCAGTGGAGAAATGCATATTTTTCGGAAATCTACAAAAATAAAAATATTTGGAAATATTATTATTAATTTTTTTTTTCACATCTAAAAATGAGTAAATAAGTTGATAACAGACACCAAAAAAAATTGTATAGGAAAACTATTTCATTTCTTTTCCAATAGTATTATTGGCAGATTTTGGTTGCTTTGATTTTGGCCAGTGTGTATATTCTATATTAGGCATGTTTTCGTTACAAGCTAGCAATTTTAGTTTAGCACTTTGCAACGAAAACAACTCGTCGGCTCAATGCTATTTTGTTCCATACGCCATTTTGTATGATCGGAGAAAAACGCAATTTATTGTGTGAGTAAAAACGGGACTGAAGAGTTACACACTTTTTATTTCATAGGGTTCCCAACAGTGTTTGTATGATTCTCATGCATTTCTATGCCATTACATCCAAAAATAAGCAAGTTATAACAATTTTTGTACTTGGCATTTTGGTCCATATCCACTTTTATTTTAATATTTTTTCGTATTTGTATTACATGGACCACAAAAAGGTCGGTATGGAAGGACACTAATTTACATATTGTGATCGAAAGAACGTAAAATACTGAGTGAAAAATATAGGGCGATAGAAAAATTGAGACATAGAACAAAAATATCGAAATTATTTCCCGTTATTCAGAGTAAAACAAATTTACTCTAAAATATCTCGAAAACTAGGCAAGATAGGAAAAAAATGATTGCAGATTCTGAAAGAGCATGCTTGGAACCCATATTATCAACTCCTAACTCAAAAAACGCAAAAATGGCCCAAAATAGCATTAAGCCGACGAACTGACTTCCACTAACTGACACATAAGCAATAAGTGGCGGATTTTCACTATCTGGTAGCAATGGTGTCATGAGTTGGGAAGAAAGAACAGTGCGAACCAGACAAAAAATTCGTGAAAAGTATTTATAAAACATATATTTGTTATTCTATGTTCAATTGTTGCGTGCAATAAAAACTTGTCTCAATAAAGAGCTTTAAAATCAAAGAACGCAACAACAAAAGTAATATATAATAATAATAACAATAATATGTATGTGCATTATCCATTCCTAGGAGTACTACAAGAGTGCGTAACGAATGAAACACAGGTATTGAAGCTACGTACAGACGATTGACAGATCGAACAACGTTATCAACCCTGTTAAAGTGCTGCATGTGTACGGACAATACCAGATTGTTAGACAAAGGTGAATTTAAAAATAATTTATAGACAGTGTTGCCAATAAAATGTTTCTCTGACAATGGCGCCATGCATAAAATTCGCACATCTGACAATCAAAAGTGTCTGTAAATTATCTCACAATGAATATTCTGCCAACGTTGCAGGACGAAAATTGTATTTTCACACGGTTGTACGTTTACAGGGTTGCATTTTGCCGCCACTTTTCTGACAATATTGTTCGATCTGGCAATCGTGTGTACATAGCTTGAGCTGCTGGATGTCATTGTTTGCTTTTCAGCTGCTCTTGTCATTCGTTTCTGGTTGTTGTTGCTGATGTTTGTTGTTACCGGCAGTAACTGCTATTGCCGGCGACAATGCGATACCGTAATTGTATCTGCTGTTGCTGTCGCTATTGTTATCGGTGTCATTTGTAAATAGTATTAGGACATGTTAAAGTGGAATATATACCTCAAATGCAACAAGAATATCAGTGCACACACGCCAATTTCTTCGTGATGAGAATTGAATTGAGAGTGCGAGTACAAGTGCGAGTATATGATGCAAAAAACATGTTATGGTTGCTTGCATGCATTTCTCTTGGAGTAAAATAAAACTAGACACTTAAAGACATTTCTCCTTTGCGAATGTAACGGGTGATCCAAGTAGAGGAACTTTTTTCAATAGCCTTTTTTGACAGATCACGTGTGAGTCGTGTCATGCTGTCATGTTATTATACCCTACACCACACTGTGGTACGGGGTATTATGACTTTGTGCATTTGTTTGTAACACCCAAAAGGAGAAGATCGATTTGTAATCACTTTCTGAGTCGATTTAGCTATGTCCGTCTGTCTGTCCGTCTGTCTGTCTGTCTGTCTGTAGACGTATTCTTGTAATCAAAGTACGTTTGCTACTGACCGGCTGTCAGACAAAATTATTGGGTGGAATGTACTGGACGACCACTCATTCTCAGATCACCATTATATTGAGTTCAAACTCGCGGAAAAAGCGCCTAAACTCACCGTCCACAGAAATGTAAGGAAGACAAAGTGGCATCTGTATGAGAAGAATTTCAAGAAAGTCCTCAACTCTAAACTTCCGTACGAACCGAATGACAAAGCCGGTCTGGATAATCTGGTCGATCATATCACCATATCATTCAATAGATCCCTTGAAGAAGCCTGTCCAAAAACAAGGTACAAGGGTAAAACTAAACCCCAATGGTGGACTTCTGAGCTAACGGCTATGTAAAAGACCTGCAACAAGCTATTCAATAAGGCTAAATCTACTGGGGTCGCTAATGATTGGGATGCCTATAAAGAGCAACTCAAGGTCTATAAGAAGGAGCTTAGAAAGGCGCAAAGGCGCTCTTGGTATACCTTCTGTGGTGAAGTGGAAAAGGTCTCCGACGCCGCTAGGCTGAGGAAGATATTATCTGCGTCACCCTGTACAGTGGGATATTTACAGGATGAGCAAATAACTGGACCAAAAACAGCGAGCAGTCGCTCAATGTACTGCTCGACACACATTTCCGGGGGAACTCTGTAACAGAACCCGAGGATCAGCAGGACCAACAAGAGTGCGAGTGGACTGCGAGCGTCGCTAGCTTCTTGACTGAGAGATCCAGAATAAGCTGGGCTATTAACAGCTTTGAGCCCTTCAAGTCACCTGGACCAGATGGCATCACTCCAGCAGAAATGCAGAAAATGTTAAAGTACATTATCCCCTGGCTGGAGAAAATTTATGTAGGCTGTATCAGGCTTTCATACGTCCCGAATCGATGGAGGGATACCAAAGTGGTATTCATACCTAAAGCGGGAAAGATATCACACACTAGGCCAAAAGACTTCAGACCAATTAGCCTATCCTCGTTCCTATTGAAAGGACTGGAAAGACTTTTATATCATTTCATTAGGGAAAACCTGGATACAAAACTCCTGTCGGGGAACCAACATGCTTACAACAAGGGCAAGTCTACTGAATCAGCCCTGCACGAACTTGTGAGCACTATCGAATCGTCCCTGCATTTCAAGGAATTCACCATGGTGGCATTTCTTGACATAGAAGGGGCTTTTAACAACATTCACTCCGATGCGGTAATTGCGCCACTCTCACATCTAAAAGTTAACACTAGTTTGATTAGACTAATTCAAAGTCTGCTCACCAGAAGACGCATAACAGCATGTCTAGGGTCCACAACTCTAACAAGGTATGTAAACAGAGGGACCCCGCAAGGAGGAGTACTGTCTCCACTAATTTGGAACCTAGCGGTGAATGAAATCCTGCTAGATCTAGAACGTTGTGGCTGCAAGGTCGTGGCATATGCGTACGACGTGGCAATCGCAGTGAGTGGCAAATTCGTAAACGTCCTCAGAGACATCCTACAGGTGGCTCTGAACAAGTTGGCTAGATGGGCCAGAAGCAGCGGTTTGGGCGTTAACCCCAACAAGACAGAATTGGTTCTCTTTACTAGGATGAATAATGTCCCACATGTGGACCCTCCACCTCGGATAAATGGAACAGATCTAGTCTTTTCTGAAAGTGCAAAATTTTTAGGAATAATTCTAGATAGGAAAATGTTATTTAGACTTAACGTATTGGAACGTGTAAGGAAGGCCAACGTCGCCTTATATTCCTGCAAAAAGGCTGTAGGGTCGCGGTGGGGACTCTCTCCTAAAATCGTCCACTGGATATATATAGCAGTAGTTCGTCCAATACTGTTATACGGTATTGTGGTATGGTGGACGGCAACTGACAAACTAACCATTACCAACCTACTAACAAAGGTTCAGAGAACTGCCTGCCTGAGCATAAGCGGAGCCTTAAGGACTACAGCGACCGAGTCTCTACAAGCCCTACTCCATATACTGCCGATTAATATTGTGGTGAGAGAAGTTGCAACCGAAGCGGCAATAAGATTAAAATGCCTATCAATGTGGAGGTACAAGAACTATGGTCACATGAGGATATCAAAGTGTAGTGCTATGGTAACCGACCGAGTGGACTATATACCAACAGTGTACACCTTCGAGAGAAATTACATCACTATGATTCCCGCCAGAGATGAATGGGTCGGCAGAATACCAGGTAATATAAACCATCTCCACTTTTACACGGATGGTTCGAAGCTTGATGAAAAGGTTGGCTTCGGAGTACACTGTGAATAACTTAGTCTGGATATAGCTCACAGACTACCAGATACCTGCAGTGTCTATCAAGCCGAAATAATGGCAATATGGGAAGTCGCCAAGTGGCTGAGTCGCAACATAGTAACCAACAATGGCGTTGTCATTTACTCGGACAGCCAGGCTGCCATCAATTCTCTGGAGGCAACATCCCTAAATTCACAAACAGCCCTCGACTGCCGCAGATCTCTTAACGAGATGGCTGAGCAGTTTAATATACACCTCATATGGGTGCCTGGGCATAGGGATATCCCGGGGAACTGCAAAGCCGATGAACTTGCTAGGAAAGGGACGACATTACAAATTCTCGAAGAATTTGCATATATTGGTGCGCCACTATCCACGTGCAAGCTTTGGCTTAGGCAAGAGGCAATCAGGCAGTCCAACGATAGATGGACAGAAATCGGCACCTGCAGGGTAGCTAGACAAATCTGGCCAAGGTATGACCTGAGAAGGTCAAAATATCTCCTCGCACTAGAGAGGAAACGATTGTCTACGTTAGTACAGGTTCTGACGGGACATTGCTTGATCGGCGAACACGCCAAAAGATTGGGTATTGAGTCCAATGACTTCTGCCGAAGCTGTGGAGATGAGGAAGAAGTGGAGAGCATTGAGCACTTGCTTTGCGACTGTCCCGCTTTGAGTAAACGACGACTGGATATACTGGGGTCGGCCTTTTTAGGCAGCCTAACAGATCTTTCCAGTACTGATATTCGTACTATCGATAAATTTATATATCAAACAGGTTGGTTTCGATGAGGGGCATTTCAGCCCGTGGTAACACTAGGGACCTAAACTGGTCTATGTGAGCTTGTAAAAAAATACGGCTGCCACCCTAACCTAAACCTAAACCTAAAAATCAAAGTACAGGTCGCAATTATTATCCGATCTTAACGAAACATTGAACATATCTTTTTTTAGGCCCAAGGACGATCCCTATTGAATTTGGTTAAAATCGGTTCAGATTTACATATAGCTCCCATATATATGTACCTCCGATTTGGCACATATGCACTGTATAAGCAACATTTTGTAACCGATTTGTACAAAAATTGACAGAGAGTAGTCTCGTGATACACTTAGATACAATACAAAATTTGGGGGAAATCGGTTCAGATTTATATATAGCCCCCATATATATGTTGCACCCGATTTGACATGTAAGCGCTGTAGAAACTGTATTTTATCTCCAATCAGTACGAAATTCGACAGAAAGAGGTTTCTATTTTACATGAATGAGTATTCAGGGAAAATCGATTCAGATTTATATATAAGCTCCATATATATGTTCCTCCTGATTTGGTTACAAAGCGCTATAGAAGTTGTACTTTACTTCCGATCATTACAAAATTCTCCAGAAAGATGTTTCTCAATTTAGGAACGAATATTGCTTAATTTAGCGATTATCGGTTCAGAATTAGATATATCCGCATATATATGTTCTTACCCATTTACCAATTATTCCAAATTATTATCGCAATAACCCTTATCGCATTGTTAGGGAGGTGTAGGGTATTATATAGTCGGCCCCGCCCGACTTTCTGCCTTTCCTTACTGGTTTTTGTTAAGTATTGTTTGGCATTTCATCATGGAAAGACTTACGCTTGAACAACGTTTACAAATCGTTCAACTTTATTACGAAAATTCACGTTCTGTGAGAAATGTGTTTCGTGCACTTCGATCAACTTAGGGTCAACATAATCGGCATTCATTATTGGATAATATTCGACCGAATAGATCACGTCCAGCACGCAGTGAAGAAAATGTAGCGGCCGTAGCTGAGAGTGTATACGAAGACCGTGGAGAGTCGATTCGGCGCCGTTCGCAGCAACTCGGACTGACGTATGGAACGAGTTGGCGCATTTTACGTCGAGATCTTAAGTTGAAAGCATACAAAATACAGCTTGTGCAAGAACTGAAGCCACCAGACCTTCCCAAGCGACATCGCTTCTCTCTATGGGCTCTTGAAAAGTTCCAAGAAGATCCGACGTTTTGTTCTGCGATGAGGCCCATTTCTGGCTCAATGGGTATGTAAACAAGCAAAATTGCCGCATTTAGGACGAGAGCAACCTGAAGAGATTCAACAAGAAAAAACAACGGTTTGGTGTGGTTTGTGGGCCGGTGGAATCATCGGTCCATATTTCTACAAAAATGATGCCGGTGAGAACGTAACCGTCAATGGCGACCGTTATCGTGCCATGATAATCGACTATTTGATGCCTGAAATTGAAGCTCGTGATCTCGGCGACATTTGGTTTCAACAAGACGGCGCCACTTCCCACACATCGCATCAATCAATGGATTTATTGAGAGAACACTTCGGTGAGCAGATAATTTCACATTTTGGACCGGTCGATTGGCCATCAAGATCGTGTGATACACACCGTTAGACTTTTCCTGTGGATATGTAAAGTCTAAAATAAATGCCAAAGAATGTTATTTCAAATGATAATAAACATTCCCCATTCAATTTGAATTTTGTGTGTTTTTTCTTTAAAAAAGTAGGGAACCTCGAAATGGATCACGCTATACATGGGGACGTATGGCTTGTCAATATGGATGTGGACTATGTCAGAGTTTGTATCGGAAATTGGGCTAAAATTGTAATTGTAAAACTGCAATACAACTTCAGAACAATATTATAAAAATAGTGGATTAAAAATCAGTTTTTAACAATGCTTGAGGAACTCTTATGATACACAATAGTTTGTAAACTATACACACGAAAACTATCAACGAGATAGCTATGCTTGAGAAACTCTTGTTCTACACAACCGTTTTTAAGTATGTAAGAGAAATCTAACAACAAGTGCCGCTTTATTTGTTGACAAATTAGTTTTTTGTTTTGCTTTTATTATCTGATTTGTTGAAAACTGTCAAGAAGGCATGTTTCATTTTTGGATAAATTTGTTGTGTGGTTTGCATATAGTGTTCAATTTCAAAGTGAGTGCAAGTATAATTGTGTTTGGTATAAAATAATTGGTAATATTTTAATAAAATAATTAAAAAATTGAACTGAATCAATCACCAATTAAAATTAATGAATATTACAGAAAAAAAAATTGTAATATAAGCTTATTCTACAATTACAATAATAAGCTTATAGTAATCATGCTCATTTAATATTATCAAAAGGGTTCCGTTTCTATTTTTCTACAATCTTTCTCTTTTTCAAGCTTGACGCTTGTGGTGGTAAGCTTATTATAATATTATTCTTAAGGCATTTGGTATTTTGGGAAAATTTAGGGGTTGAATTAAGATGTGTTTTCATTGTACTCGTTGTAAGCGCTTGTATTTTCGGTTGATTTCAAGAAAAAAGGAGGGTTTTTTTCGTGTTTTGTTCGTGCATATCTAAAAAACAGAAAAACTTAATGGAGGATTATTTCGCATGGCAGTCGTTTTGGTATAGGTGGGGTTATTTCTTTGTATTCTAATTTCTTATAATGACATTTTTCTTCGGTAATAACTTCTAAGCAAATAAAGGGGAATAATTCTTAAACAGAGCTAGAAAGTTTGTATCGGTACTGAAACAGTCACATTCGGGTTATTAATTGATGTAAAATTCTAAGACGAGTTGGTTTGGTATAGACCCATATAACGCTACTTTGAATCTTCTAAAATTACACACATATTGCCACGCCCCTTTTGGTACCTCCTACACAAATGGACCATTTTGCACCAAAAGTTATCATCTCATAACTTTAATACCAGCGAACAAAAACACTTCAAATTTTGTGCAGTGTAATGTTTGTAGAGTGCCTACTGTCCAGTGAAAAATAGGGGTTATTGACACGCCACCTTTGGTACCTCCCACACAAATTGACTGTTTTGCACCAAAAGTTAACAGCTTATAGCGTGAGTACCATTCCACGAAAATGTTACAAAACTGTGCACAGTATAACGTTTTTAAAGTACCTATAGCCCTATGGAGAATGGGCGTTATCACCACGTCCCTTTTTATAACACCCATTCAAAATGGCCAAACCACACAAAAAATGAATAGTTCATATAGTTAACATACCATTGCGCATAAACGCGTATAATTCGGCACAGTGCAATGTATTTTAAGTTTCTACTGTTCAGCGAAAAATAGGTGAATTTTATAAGTCCCTTCTGGTACCTCCCACGCAAATAAATATCGCAAAGTTCCCCCACCTAGAACCGAGTCAACAAAGTCATTGCCAGAAAATCACTGTAGGTCCTTTCAAGTCCTTGCGTAAATTATTCATCAAAATAAATGAGGAATTTGGCGCAAATGTTTCGATTAGACATCTAAGAAGACGACTTTACGATTCTTTTACTGTTTGGACGCACTAGCAGGAAAATCTCATGATTTTTAAACGAAATTTATTTATTTTATTTATGTATTTATTTCAATTACAATACAAGGTAAATTTATATTCTAACTTTACGGTCCAGGGAAAAGCCGGGTTAAAAAGACAATGTGGCTAGTTTTTTTTTAGCTACAGACCAGAGCCTCTAGTGGGAACCGAACCCACGACCCCAAACTCATAGGCAAGCACGCTACCTAATAACATACTGGGGCGCTCTAAAAAAAATTTGCCAAATTTTATTATAATTGCAGTTAAAGAATTTGAGATCGGCCCACGGTATTTCTTAAATTCACTTTGAAGACCCGCTAAAATAATACCTATTAATACATAACTGTCTCTAAAATATGTCATTCGCACGAATAATACCCAAAAGTTGGTTGTACTAATACTACTGTACTAATAGATATTTTTGACGATTTCGAAAATACATTTTTGTTCCCCCATTTTGACGATTTTCGGTCAAATATATAACTGTCTTTAAAACATGCGCCCGAATAAGACCCAAAAGCTGGTTGTACTAATATATTTTTACTCGTATGTT
The DNA here is from genome assembly GCA_963930755.1 of Eudasyphora cyanicolor. Taxonomy (NCBI): domain Eukaryota; kingdom Metazoa; phylum Arthropoda; class Insecta; order Diptera; family Muscidae; genus Eudasyphora; species Eudasyphora cyanicolor. The sequence goes on along the minus strand of OZ005736.1, from coordinate 203,936,321 downwards.
GACAATTTTTGTTCCCCCATTTCGACGATTTACGGTCACGTTCGTCCAACAACATTGCAAACAAACGTATGCGATTGTGACGTAATTGGTTTTCATCTAATTTCGTTTCTTGTGTGGCTAATTATACCCTCACTTTAGTGTGACGAGGGTATATATCATTTGCTACGAAAAAAAGTGTAACACATCGAAGGAGTGATCTAAGACCCTAAGTATGTTCGGCGGATATTCGTTTTGGGTCACTTTAAGTCGAATGAGCAATGTCCGTCCGTCTGTCTGTCTGTCTGTCTGTCTGTGTGTCTGCTGGCTGGTGCGCACGATAACTCTCGAAAGGAGTAACCGATTGACTTCAAATTTGGTACGTGCTAATATTTTTTCTATCTCCGGCTAAGTTCGAAGATGGGCCATATTGGTCCACTCCTTCTAGTACCTCCCCCACAAAGTGTTAAAATGTTGTGAAATATTGAATCTGTAATAACTGCTATACTACTTATTCGAATCTTCTGAAATTCCACACATAGCATTAGTTTATTAGTCGCTATCAACTCGAGAAAAATGGGCCATGTTGCTACGCCCCTTTTGGTACCTCCCACACAAATGCACCATTTTGCACCAAAAGTTAACAGCTTACAACATTAATACCAGCGCATAAAAATACTTGAAATTTTGTACAGTGTAATGCTTTCATAGTGCCTACAGTCCAGTGAAAAATGGGTGTCATATTCACGCCCCTTTTGGTACCTCTTACACAAAGGTACCATTTTGCACCAAAAGATAACAGCTTATAACATTAATACCAGTGTATAAAATCACTTGAAATTGTGTACAGTGTAATGACACTATAAAAGTCTTTTGCACTGTGAAAAATGGGCGCTATGCCACGCCCCTTTTTGTACCTCCCACACAAAGGTACCATTTTGCACAAAAAGTTAAGAGCTCACAGTATGAGTACCAAGCACGAAAATGCAACAACATTTTGCACAGTGTAACGCTTTTGAAGTCCCTATAGCCCTGTAAAAAAATGGCCGTTATCACCATGCCCCTTTTTGTACCTCCCACACAAAGTGGCCAAATGATACCAAAATTTAATATTTCATAACGTTAATATACCAGTGCAAAAAACGTTCAGTGTAATGTATTTAAAGAATCTACTATTCAGAGAAAAATAGGTGTATTTGTTAAAAACATTATGGTACCTCCCATACAAATTGACAGAATAATTCGTTTAATATTCCATATTACATTACTCACAAAGTGAGGGTATACCTTAGTCGGTTTACCCGACTGAAACTTTCTTACTTGTTTTATACAAATTTCTGCAAACTATAGAAATAAATTCGGTGGGAACCTTTGTGTGGGGACTATATGAATATATGGACAGATATGTTCCATTTTCAAACGTGACCTAGCCCAAGAAATGTCGAGTACAAGTTTTCGTAAAGAAAACAAGTAAGAAAGTTCAGTCGCGTAAACCGACATAAGAATCCCTGAGTCTCAACAAAATATTCGTAATTTTGTTTGTTTTAATTAAATTATTATCTATTTAAATTGCATTTAATAACTTTAATGTATGTATGTACCAGTATTAAACTCTTAAGTTTTGGTGCAATATAGTCTATTTGTGTGGGGATACCAAAAGGGTCGTGCCAATAATGCCCACTTTTCTCTGGACTCTATGTACTATAAAAGCATTACATTTTACCAAAGTTCAAGTATTTGTATGTACTTGTATTAAAGTTATATGCTGTTAACTTTTGGTCCATTTGTGAAGGAGTTACCAAAAGTGGCCAAAATGTGGGAGGTACAAGAGTGGCGCAGCAACTGCGCCCATTTTTCTTTAGCTGTTGGCGACTTAAAAACTAATTCTATGTGTGGAATTTTAGAAGATTCGAGTAAGTAGTAAAATGTTATTAAAGAATCAATTTGTCACTAAATGTTAACCCTTTGTAGAAGTAGTGGACCAATATGGCCCATCTTCGAACTTAACCGAAGATAGAGAAAAATATTACCGCATGCCAAATTTGAAGTCGATCGGTTACACCTTTCGAGAGTTATCGTGCGCACCAGCCAGCAGACAGACGGACATTGCTTAAATGAATTAGGTCACTCCTTCGATGTGTTACACTTTTGGCTCGTAGCAAATGATATATACACTCCTCTCAAAGGTGAGGGGATACAAATGCAAGAGTTAGCCTTGAACAAGTAAAAAACGTAAGTTCGGCCATGCCGAATATTATATACCCTCCACCATGGATTGCATTTAATTCTATTACGGGAAAAATCTTTGGATATGGAGCAAATCTTCAAACCACATCAACCAAATATTAAAAAAAACTGAACGCTGCAATTTTTAGCCAAATTTTAGGCCCCAAATTCTTTAGCCAAACACTTCATCTGAAAAATGTAGTATTTATGGCTTACGGGGACTGCAACAAAATATAAACTGACAAAATTTTTTTTCTTGCCAAAATAGAATACAAACTGCAAAGGTTCAGCTAAATTGCTTAGAAAATGTGGTGTTTATGGCTTAAACAAGCGTTTTTGGGAGCCACATCTTTAGGTGGACTGTAACAAAATATGAACTGATTTAAAAAATGTTTACTGGGATGAATTCTTGTCTAAATAAAACACAAACTGCAAAGATTCGCCTAAAATTCTAAAAAAATGTGGCATTTATGATTTAAATAAGCCTATTTTGGAGCGACCTCTATAGAGTGACTATAAAAAAATATAAGCCGATTTGCAAAATTTTTACTGTGATGAATTGATTATTACGGACTGTAGCGTGATTTCAACAGACAGACATGGCTAAATCGTCTTAGAATTTCAAGACGATCATGAATATATATACTTTATGGGGTCGCAGATCAATATTTCAAGGTGTTGCAAACGGAATGACAAAGTTAGTATACCCCCATCCTATGGTGGAGGGTATAAAAACGGCTACTATCATTGAAATCAGCATAACCGAAAAATATTTACCAATATGTACTGGTATGTGTTTCGTATAAAATGTCCATTTCGAGCACAGAGTAATTTGTACAAATTAAGCTTTTCCTTATAATTTAATGTAGAGTTGGGCACTTTAGTTCTTTTAAAAGATCGCTCATTTTAGTTCAGTTCAAATAAGTGAACAAATTCCTTCATTTAGTTCACCAGCTCTTTATTTTATTTGCAGTAGTGAGGTTAAATGTGATGTTGTAAGTGACGTCGGCGCAAGTGTGATGATCACCTGTTTGTAAAAACAGATGACAGCTGTCAGATCATTCACTATAGCGCTAAGAACAGAGATGTTCCCAGGCTGTCGGCAGTGTTACTATCACACCAGGTATGTAACCGGGTTTTCATGGGTAAATTGTTTAAGCGCAAGTCCCTTGAACAAGTAGTGTGAACTAGTTCGTACCGTTCAGTAAAGTAACCCGTTCAATAGACCTAGTTTGTTCGCAAACTACACAACTTTAATTTAATGTTGTCGCCAAAAAAGTATCACACTTTATATCTCCGTCTTCTTGTGGATTAAGTTAGGTGTAGTGGTAGTCTGTGATGACACTAACTTAATATTCTCTCACATGGACTGACTATTAATATATGTGGGATTCCATAACAGGTGAGTCAGTTTTTAAAAGCGATATCTCCTGCTCGGGTTGAAGCTTGCATCAAGATTAGTATTTTTTTTTGCCAATTTTTGTGTTTCCTTAAAAAGATTAAAAAAAGTTCACTTCTAACAACTACTTGCTCCCTTCGGCCTATCTTGATAGCTTTAGCTTCTGCCTTTTTGTGTGTATGTCCATAGATTAAAGTGTTTATGGAATTTCTAATGTTGTCCTTAACAAGCTCATATGCACCAAAGTTCTGTGGAATGTACCTGTGGGCGGGGATCAATACCAGGTGGGTTCTGAACGACTTAGTCATCGCGTTAAGAGATAAGCAACAGCATATTGCTCTAATATATATATCTCTAATATAAATCAGGCAATCTACGAGCTATAGATAGCAATAGGTCATTCTGGTAAAACCCGAGGCCAATCCTACCGCTAGTTTTGGAACCATCATTATAGAAGTACACATATATTTTACCGCCCGGAATGCGAAGTCAGTGACATCTGCAATTCCAGGCATTCTGGAGAGGATTACACTATATTCGCATGCATTACCTGACCACAATGATGGAGTTGCATTTAGTGCATCGGACGGCTCTGTTCTAAAATCGCCAGTCATGTACTGGCTGGCCTTTGGACCTTGCCCAGAATATTCTAGCAAATATATGTTTGGAAATGTTCTTAATTTAGTCGAGTTAACCTTAAATTGCCCATATCGATGATCATACATTCATAGGTTGCAAATTTGCTACATGTGACAGTAATATTCATAGATCTGAATGTACACAAAGAATATAACACAACAAAAGGTGAATAATATATCACATACATACATCCAATGACACCCAATTTGCAACATAAAAACACAATTATGCTAATGTTGCAACACGGCACAATAAATGCTATACAAAATTAAAATAGTGCTTGTTATTTGCACAGTGGGGGGAATTCGATAACTCTTATTATTACTCGGTCGTTTTTTAACAATGTAATAGAATTATATGTCCTCAGAAAGAAATATGTACGCATTTAAATACAGGATGTTTTTACAGGTTAACACCTTTGAGTTGGTAACACTGCTGTTTTTAACAACCGGTTTAACAGCTGATAGTTGTTTTTTGCTTTCTTTGCCATTTCATAATGGATAGAAATACAAGAGAGCAACTCTTGCAAGTTGTAGAATTTTGCTATCAAAATACGAGTAATGTTTCTGTTCGTCAAACTTCAGTAATGAAGATAATTTTTGGTTGAATGGGTAAATACATTAGTAAAATTGTCGCATTTGGAGTGATGGTAATCCACTAGCCTTAGTCCAAACACTATTATATCCGCAGAAAATTACTGTGTGGTGAGCTTTATGGGCCGGCGGAGTCATTGGTCCATAGGTCTTCAAAAACGATGATGGGCAGAATGTTACTATCAATGGTGAATCGATTAGAAATCTGTTGTTGTTGTAGCAGCTTGGAGACGCTCAGTTGATAATCCTTAAGTATATTTCTATTACAGACTTCGTTCCGGCATATATCCGATTATCGCGGGAACCGTATGTTGTTTTCATCCACTCAATGTTGTCCGGTTGTAAATTAACATTTGTCTGTTAATTTCAGGGAATGGATGTTATTGTGTTATGTCTATTTTAAGCTTCCCTGTTGACGTGGGTGATCAGATGTTGTTGTAGTGGTAGTGCGCCCGGTGAGTTATTTTTAGGTGCAGAAACTCCAATTATGATGAAAACATGAAATGTTGATGTTAAATTTTTTCCGGTGCCCTGGCTGGGAGTTGAACCCAGCACCTTCGGGATCCAAGTCTAATGCCCTAACCACTAAGCTACCGAAGGCCAGAGAGAGCTGTCATTAATCTTGCTGACATGTGGTTCCAACAGGACGGAGCCATACAGCACACGCTACAACTAGTTTACTCAAAGAAACTTTTGATGATTTAAACATTTTACGTAATGGTCCTGTTAATTGGACACCGAATTTAATTGGTTATGTAGCGACACTAGTCTACGCCGATAAACCAGAGACATTTTAACACCTGGAAATTCATATTCAACGAGTTATTGCCGAAATACGCCCGCAAATGCTGCAAAAAATGTGTGCAAACTGTAGTTCCAGATTGCGAAAGTGGCTGCTTACTTTAATGTTAACAATTTATTCAATATCTAATTTATATAAAACATGTTTTTTTTGTTTTATTTTAATTTAAAGTTCTGTAACCTTAAAACACCAACCGTTACCTGAAAATCAATGCAAAAATGCACAAAGTTTCCGTAATAAAATATTACTTTTCATTGCGAACACTTTTAGTTCGTTGGTGCTGATATTCTTTGGAATGCAGATATATGTCTCTCAAAATATGGATCTATGACGACCTTTGCTCGCGTGAATAGTTCTGGGTATAATGAAAGTAAATCTACCAAAGTTCATTGCCATAAGTTGAAATTTGGGCTATAAGAAGTATTTGTAACACATTTCAATTATCTGGCTTAATTATTCGGATAAATTGTTTTCGAATTTTGCAATGATCAAGCCTGCCTGTATAAATGTGTTGTTTCTCTTCGAGTATTTCCAGAACTATCTTCTGAGACAAAGTATATATATGTATCTGCAGTCAGTTGTGAATCGTTTTCCATTAGTCTCGCGTATTACACATGTAATACACTTTTAATAGTTTCCATACACATTTTGTGTGAGTGGAAACAAAAGGCAATTCCAGAAAAAGACCACAACTCAAATAACAAAAAGCTAAACATTCGTCCAATTTGAGATAAATATCAAATCCTTTGTCTGCGGCAATTAAAATTATGTTATTTCGATTACAACAAAAACACCAAAAAGCTTTTAGCCGCAATTAGTTCATGTCGGCCCCACCAACATTAACAATTAATGCCACGATATCAACAAAAGGGAAAAAATCGAAATGTAAGAAATATTTGTTAGTTTATTTAGTTCAGTTACAAAATAAACGTCATTGGATTAACACGAAAAATAAAAAAGAATCGCTTTGTTTGAAGTGAAAAACAACAACACTTGGATGCAATTATTCTTTTGTGAAAAGGATAGGACCTGAAAGGACAATATGTGGAAAAAGAATTTTAAAGGACAACAGATACGTGAAACATTGGTCATTTTCCGTCGCAGTCTTATATTTCAGACTAAGGAATTCTTCCAGAATTCCACCCTTCATGGTGTCCGTTACATTGCCGAATCGGGGCGTCCGGTGGGAGAAAAGTAAGTTTATTTATAAAGTTTAAATTTTATTCCCGGACTTTTTCATTTCCGGGAGCACGGGATTTGTTTTAAACGTTCCCGCGTAATTAAAGTTACGAAATGTGTATTTTATGTATATAAAAATACTTTAAGACATATCGAGTCTTAACCACCAAACCGATGTCAGCGCCACCATGATTTATTTGCATTTTTGTAGAAAATCGGTTACTTATGACAAATGGTATCATGTGTCAGAATTTTATAGCAGTTCTGAGAATTGGACGTGAAAGTATCCCCAAATCTAAGAACTTCTGCATCATTCGTTTAGTCAAGTTGGCACAATTAATAATTTAATGGCCATACGAATTTTTTTGTTCAAGGTGGATTTTCTGCACTTCTTCTATATTTTTTTTCTCGGTATATGAAGCAAAGTTTTAGATATTAAATAGAAGAACAAAATACGTAGAATTTAAAATACCTACGGTATTATGTTCTGAACATTAGTAGAGGTAATGAAGTTGGTTGGATTTACGAAATCTTCGGAGTTGTTTCACTTTATTCATAAACTATCAGTCTTTACGATAAAAAATAAAAACATAATATGTGTGCATATGGGTTGCGGACGCATTTTGTTTTACAAATGTTCATCCCGTTGGCATTCTGCGTGCAATATTTTCATGTAACCTTCAGCAACAACAATTATTTCAGAGTTCTTTGAAATAGCATTTAAATATATACCTAAATACTTTTGATGAATGCGATATTCACGGCGTAAGTTCCGTTGCGAACGGTACAAACAATTGAAGTAGGTTTTTATACCCTACACCACACTGTGGTACAGGGTATTATAAGTTTGTTTCACGGCAGATGTTTGAAACACCTGAAAATAACACAGCTAGACCCACCTTAAAGTATACCGATCGACTCAGAATCACTAGCTGAGTCGATTTAACGATGTCCGTCCGTCCGTCTGTCCATGTAAAGTTGTTCGTCGACTACAGGTCGCAATTTCACTCCAATCGTTCTGAAATTTTGCAGTTTAGAGTATTTCGCGGCTGTTAATATTGCTATTGAATTTGGTTGCAATCGGTTCAGATTTAGATATAGCTCCCATATATATCTTTCGTCCGATTTGGCCCTTTAGTCCTATAGAAGCTGTATTTTACATCCAATCGTTTTGAAATTTAGAATGGTATAGTTTCTTGATCCATGAACCAACACTACCGAATTTGAAAAAAATCGGTTCAGATTTAGCTATAGCTCCCATATATATGTTTCGTCCGATTTGGCCCTTTAGTCCTATAGAAGCTGTATTTTACATCCGATCGTTTTGAAATTTAGAATGGTAGAGTTTCTTGATCCATGAACCAACATTGCAGAATTTGAAGAAAATCGGTTAAGATTTAGCTATAGCTCCCATATATATGTTTTGTCCGATTTTGCTCTTTAGTCCTGTAGAAGCTGTATTTTACATCCAATCCTTTTGAAATTTAGAAAGGTAGAGTTTCTTGATCCATGAACCAACACTACCGAATTTGAAGAAAATCGGTTAAGATTTAGCTATAGCTCCAATATATATGTTTCGTCCGATTTGGCCATTTAGTCCTATAAAAGCAGTATTTTACATCCAATCGTTTTGAAATTTAGAATGGTACAGTTTCTTGATCCATGAACCAACATTGCCGAATTTGAAGAAAATCGGTTAAGATTTAGCTATAGCTCCCATATATATCTCTCGTCCGATTTGGCCCTTTAGTCCTATAGAAGCTGTATTTTACATCCGTACGTTTAGAAATTTAGAATGGTAGAGTTTCTTGATCCATGAACCAACACTACCGAATTTGAAAAAAATCGGTTAAGATTTAGCTATAGCTCCCATATATATGTTTCGTCCGATTTTGCTCTTTAGTCCTGTAGAAGCTGTATTTTACATCCAATCCTTTTGACATTTAGAATGGTAGAGTTTCTTGATCCATGAACCAACATCGCCGAATTTGAAGAAAATCGGTTAAGATTTAACTATAGCTCCCATATATATCTTTCGTCCGATTTGGCCCTTTAGTCCTATAGAAGCTGTATTTTACATCCATACGTTTTGAAATTTAGAATGGTAGAGTTTCTTGATCCATGAACCAACACTACCGAATTTGAAAAAAATCGGTTAAGATTTAGCTATAGCTCCCATATATATGTTTCGTCCGATTTGGCCCTTTAGTCCAATAGAAGCTGTATTTTACATCCGATCGTTTTGAAATTTAGAATGGTAGAGTTTCTTGATCCATGAACCAACATTGCCGAATTTGTAGAAAATCGGTTAAGATTTAGCTATAGCTCCATTATATATGTTTCGTCAGAATTTGCTCTTTAGTCCTGTAGAAGCTGTACTTTACATCCAATTATTTTGAAATTTAGAATGGTAGAGTTTCTTGATCCATGAACCAACATTGCCGAATTTGAAGAAAATCGGTAAAGATTTAGCTATAGCTCCCATATATATGTTTCATCCGTTTTGGCTCTTTAGATCCAATCGTTTTTATACCCTACACCACACTGTGGTACAGGGTATTATTTAGGTATAAAATGTCCCAAAAGTAAATTTATGTAAACAATTTATACATGAATTAAAAAATTTATATACATATCAGAGTTATTCAATATTACGAGAGTGGTGTAGGGTATTATATAGTCGGCCCCGCCCGACTTTAGCCTTTCCTCACTGGTTTTTAGCTAAGTTTGCATAGTAATCAGAAAAATCTAAATACATTATAGAAAAAGGAATATTTAAGGATATTAAAATAGCTCTTATTAGAATAAAACACTTTGTGGTTTATCCAAAAGCTAGAAATTCATCAGTTGCGGACGTTACTCAACAGTTTCAACATATTAAAATGCCAAATTTTGCGCAAATTTGTATATAATGTTATAATTTATATTTTATAAAACCCGCTGAACGTGTAATTTCAATAGCTATATCATTTGAATGTACCGTTCGGCCATGCTGAATCTTATACAGCCTCGACAATGGATCGCATATGAATGGTTTCGGGTACAAATAAACTCATTATACCAAATTTCAGCCCAAATCGTTGAAATTTGAAGGGGGTTAAGAAGTCAAATCTAGAGGGACCTTCGTATTGGGGCTATATCAAAACATAGGAATATCACTACCGTTTAAAGTGTGAAGGATTCCGGGTATAAATAAACGCCAGTTACTAATTTTCAGCCCGATCAATTGTGGTCTCTGCGACGTTAAGAAGTCAAATCGGAGAGATGCTATATATGGGGGCTATATCAGAAAATGGACCGATATTGCCCATTTTCAATCCCAAGTTACCTGCAGCTATATGAAGTATCTATACCATATTTCAGTCAACGTGCTTACAAAGTCGGACATTGCTAAATCGTCTTAGAATTTAATCAGATCAATATTTATAGGTGTTACAAACGGAGTGACAAAATGAATATGCCCCCATCCACGGTTACTCGATTCCCACCCACCAATTGGAAGATCATTTTGTCAAAAATCATCTTTGATGACCACAAAGTGATTAATCACTTGTAAGCTTGAAAAAAGACTAGAAAATGAGTCATGTTTATGCTTCAAAGGGCTTTAATGCAAATACAATAACAAAATATACATCAATCACAAAGAGATCATTCAGGTGTTTGAAATGTGATTGTTTTGATCGTTATTTTGCAATGATGGTAGAAAGTTATCGTTATGGTGGTGCTTTTGTTTATAACGGGAAAATTTGATTTCTTATTGAAGAAAGAATCCAATAGTTGGACATTGTTAAGTTGGGTTTATTTTTATCAGTCGAATCGTGGTCAGAAGTTCTACGATTAGTGAATTAAACTTTTACAACTAGACTTAACTTAAATAAAAGAGTAATGTCATCCCAAACAATAAATAAAATATTTTTTGTTTAGTTTCCTTATATTATTTCTTTAATTTAATAAATTTATTTTAATAATATACATCCAATAAATATTTTATTTCCTGAAGCGCAAAGGATTATAAATACGGCTTAAAAATTACTCCAAAAAGATGGTTGAAAATACAAATTAAAAATGATACTAAATGCGACTGAGAAATGACTCGTAGAAGAGTCGTAAATGATTATAAGAACAACTGAGAAATTACTCGAAAATGAGCTGAAAAGCGGCTTATAATAGACTCTTAAAGATGAGTCGCGGGTAGGGTACCATTCTCTCCCGACAAAACATTCCTTTATGATCAGAAAATGAGCGCATTTATGATTATTTTAATCGCGCAGTGGAGTCCAAAGGGCCCGAATATGATCAATACTTTCACAAAATGCTGACTGGGTTTGAGAGTTATCGTGCGCACCAGCCAGCAGACAGACACACACAAAGAAAACAAGTAAAAGAGTTAAGTTCGGCCATGCCGAATCTAATATACCCTACACCATGGACTGCATTCAATTTTGTTACTGGAAAAATCTTTGGACATGGAGCAAATCATGAAAGGATCCTTATTGTTTAAGTAAATTATTAAAAAAACTAATTTTCTCTTCACCTGAAAAATGTGGTACTTATGGCTTAAAATAGCTTTATTGAGATCTATATATGAGAAATGACTCATAGAAGAGTCGTAAATGATTATAAGAACAACTGAGAAATGACTCGAAAGTGAGCAGAAAAGCGGCTTACAATAGACTCCTAAAGCTGGGTCGCGGGTAGGGTAGTGTAGTCGGAGTGTAGTCGAAAAGGACCCGAATATGATCAATACTTTCACAAAATGCTGACTGGGTATCTACACTACATTTTATTCTTGCCAAAATAAAATATAAGCTGCAAAAGTCAGTTAGATTTTTTAGAAAACGAGGTGGCATAGCCACCTTTTTTGGAGCGACATCTATAGGTGGACTATAAGAAAATATGAACTGATAAAAAATTTTTTACTGCGATGAATTCTTGTCTTAATTAAATAAAAACAGCAAAGATTCAGTTAAAATGGTTAAAAAAAATTTGGTATAGGTTTTTCCAATGAGAGTGATATGATTTCTTTGGAAAAACACAAAGTTTTTTATTTAATGTGAAGTACAATGGATACAATTAAGTTCTAAATAAAACGTCATTCACATGACCTCCACGACTTCTTCTGCAGGAACGAATTCGATGAACCCAATTTTGAGCACGTTTTCCACAAAACGAGTCGTATGTCATGAATGGCACGTTCAATATTGACTTGTAAAGCTTGAAGTGAGTCCGGTTTATTACAAAAGACCAATGACTTCAAATAATCCCACAAGAAATAGTCTAATGGTGTTAAATCACAACTTCTTGGAGGCCATTCAATATCACAATTTCTCGAAAAAATCGAATCTCCAAACTCTCTCGCAACAATTCAATTGTTTCATTTGCTGTGTGGCACGTAGCCACAATCGGTAACCACAATGGCAAAATGATAGCTCTTAACGAAAGTGAACGGAAAGTTTATTTTTGCTCTAGCTCCTTAACGAGAGCTAAAATATTGCTCATGGGTGTCAAGGTCGTAGGTCGACGGGAAAGTGTTTTTTTTGCAAGTTGCAATTGGAGAACGAATATTTTGATAATAGAACTGAATAATTTGTAAATATTGTTCTTGCGTATATCTCGCCATGATAAAATTGTAAACACTACTGAATACAATGAAAAACAAACGACAGATCATGACATATTACAAATTGCCGAAACGTCACTTCAAAATCGTATCATCCCTGTTAGAAAACCCTATATTTATGGCTTAAACACGTATATTTTGAAGCGACCTCTATAGGGTGACTATAACAAAATATGAACCGATTTGTAAAATTTTTGCTGTCATGAATTTTTGTCAAAATAGAATACAAACTGCAAAGTTATTGCTATATTGCTTTAAAAATATGGTATTTATGGCTCAAAAACCGTATTTTGTAGCGACCTCTATAGGGGAGCTATATCAATACATCGACCGATATGGCCCGCAATAAATATTTCTACCAAATTTGATCAAACTAGTTCTATTATTACGGACTACAGATTGGTTACAACAGACGGACGGACATGGGGTCTCAGATCAATATTTAGAGGTGTTACAAATGGAGTGACAAAATGAATATACCCCCATCCTGTGGTGGAGTGTTTAAAAACGTTTGTATATCGTTCATCGCATAGTTCTTTGTCTCAAACGATCTACTTTTCCCGTAACAGTTGAAATATTTCCAATGAACGAAACCGTTTATCGTAATTTAAGAACCCAAGAATGTTTGGTGGAAATTCGATTTGGGTCATTTAAGCAGGGCTGTGGAGTCGAGCCAAAACTACTCGACTCCGACTCCTGGAGTCGAATTTTAAAATCATTCGACTCTGACTCCGGCAGTTAAATAACATAAATTTCTGAAATTATATTTCTCCTTAGACGTGACTTCATGTTCAGGCAACCAGTTTATTCGTTATTTATTATGCCCGACAAGAGGTTATAAATTCGTTTTTTGAAGATTTGCAAAAAATACTAGAGCTAGACAAACCTTAAAATATACCGTTCTACTCAGAATCACTAGCTGCCGTCGTTCCATATTAAATTGTTCGTTAAGTACAGGTCGAAATTTCACTACGATCCTGCTAAAATTCGGCAATAAGAACTCTTTCACACTAGGGAGGAAACCTGTTGGAATTGGTGAAAATCGGTTCAGGTCGATATTGCCCCCAGATATAAATATATCTGTAGATTTGGCCTTGTAACGCTATGGAAGCTGTATTCCACATTCAATCATTTTTTAACTAAGTAGGGTAGAATTTATTTATCCAAGAATTTCTGTTTAGATTTATATTTATAAGGTAATTATCTCATATTTAAGTGTACAATATTTGAGCTTATTCTGATCTAAGAAGGTGTAGTAGTGTATCATATAGTTGGCTTCGCTCAGCCTTTCCATACTTGTTTTGTACTCGCTTATGAAAAGTGTATAGTCTTACAAAAATACTTATTTTGTTACGTAAATAAACGATGAATGCAGGGCATGCAGGGAAAACATCGTAACGATGGAACATTTTCTGTGTCACTGCCGGCTTTCACATATGCAAGATCCCGATATTTCGGGTCCGACATATTACCAGACTTGACTATGCTCAGAAGATATGACTGGAAGATACTAAGAAAATTCGTGTCTAGTACCGATTTTCTGTAACTTGTTATATAAAAATATCATAAACAAGGAGCGCACAACAGGCCGAACCAAAGCTTAAGTGTATGTCCATGGACATGAGACGTTTAAACGTCTCCTCTCTTCAACCTAACCTAACCTTAGGTAAATATAATCAGAGGTTTCCTAAAACTGTTTTATATAAAAACTCGATAGTTTGGGTAACTTTATAGTTATTTCTAAGTGTAGCCCTTATCATTTACTTAAATTTTCCATTAAGGACATAACAATTTTATATATTCACTAGCATTTAAATACCCGGCGATGCCCGGGTTGCCTTTGAAAACAGTGATCCAAACATTAGTATTATTTTTGATTTTGAATAAAAAATAAGGACCCAAAAACTAAAAAAAATATTGGCTATAGCAAAATTTATGTAAAAATACCTTCGAATGATCAAATACGCCGATCATTAAAAATTTGTTAACATCCAGGATCAGTCTACTTGAAAGTATATCAAACTCCAGATGCTCTCAAAAACTCATACAAATTCACTGACAACAGTAAAAAATTCTGTAAATATGAAAGCACAACCTCAAATGTACGATATGTGTGCAAACTTTCAAATTAATACTTTTATGGGGTCAGTGGTCAAGAGGTCACCAAATAAGTGGCTGAGAAACAAATGCATAATATGCTATGTATGTTTCAAATTACATTTTTGTTTAAATATTACCGGTGTTTGTAGGGAGCGATATATTTCGAAAAGACTTTTAAACATTATGTCTCCGTTTTTGTGTACCTCTTGTCCTCAGGCCGGACGACGCATTTCCTTGAAGATCGTTTTACGCACATATATGTATGTGCAGCTCCACAGATCTTTATGGGATTTTTATTGGAAGAATGAAAAAATCTTAAAGAATTTTGAAATGTAGTGGAAGAATGAAAATTGCTTTGGTCACTACTGACAACAATCTCAGAATTCAAAATTGTTTTTTCCTGTGTATACTACATATTATTTTATCTTTGTATAATTTAAGCGCGAGAGTTGACCACTGGCCAAAAAACGACTATGTTAATAGTTCGTAGGCTATATCACACAGGAGTTTCTAGCTAGCGGCCAAAAGTCGCTTGAATTAGTATTAACATTGCCATGTTGGGCCCTTTAAAGTACAGAAAGAGTGGAAATTGCATTGGTCACTGCTACACTGGCCACAGTCTGAGATTTGACCGAATTGACAACGTTATATATGTTTAACTCCGCGCCAGAGTGGCGGGAGTTAAAAAAAAAGAAATACACAAAATTTATTTATTTTATTAAATATTTTATGATTTTATTTCGGCCGTGAGCCGTATGCGGTGGCAGTATGCCATAAGCGGGTGAGTTGATAACTGGCTACCAAAATGTCACAGTGACGGCGTTACCATCACAGATTTTTTAGTTGCAACCGATGTCGATAGGCGGCAATTTTGTTAAATGGGAAGTAAAACAACTGGAGGGCGCTGCTGTTAATGATCAGCTGTTGACACTTCAACATACCGCCCCCCTTGCACCAGTGCAATGTCAGTCAGCATGATTCGACAGTTTGTTGTTGTTGTTTGGTTCCAATGTTGTTCATTCCTTGTAATGATGTTAGGCTAGTAGTTGTTGTGGCCCCTACATATTTCTTGATATCAGCTGCTATTTATTGTTGTGAAAGTTGTTGTTTTCGCCGCTTCTGATAGTTGTTTGGTGTTTCATCCAGGTTATTACGTATTGTGATGCTTTTATTTTGTGATGTCATGTCCTGTGATTTTTCTGTATTGACCGCCGTTGGCTCGTGAAGCAGGATTCACGTGATGAATCCATACAACGACGGAAAATAAAATTGGTTTGTAAAACCATATCGCAGAATGACACACAGTTTTTTCAATTAAAATATATATTTTTGAGCATCACAACACTATAACACCGGTCGCTGGATCATCTTTGGTTTGAAGGACCATGTTTAACTCCGCGCCGGAGTGGCGGGAGTTAAAAAAAAAGAAATACACAAAATTTTTTTTTTATTTAATTTTATTATTTTATTGTGGCCGTGAGCCGTAGCGGTTTGGCAGTGTGCCATAAGCGGGTGAGTCGTGAACTGCGGCAAGTCTAATGGCGTTGCCATAACATAGTGAGTTTTGCGGCGCTGCTGTCAATTAACGGCTTCAAATCTGATGCGGGGGCGTTGAAGTCGACCATCAGCTGTTGTGGCTTCAACAATATATGTATATCTTACCACGTTAAGTGGTGAGAGATATATTTTGAACAGGGGTTAGAAGTTTTACAATCTGTAAAATAGTGAACATTGTTTTGGCCACTTCTTCACTGACCACAGTCAGAGAATTCAAAATTATTATATTTACAAACTTTTAACTTTGTGTCCCATAAGAGGCCTCAGAAAGGGCAAAAACAATTGATAGCGCTATAACTGACCACTGGCCGAAAAATGTCTACGTGAGTAGCCCGTGGTTTATACAACACTCATGTCTGTGAGAGTGCAATTTATGGGATTTTTAATGTATTGAAAGAATGAAAAACTCTTAACGAATCTTGAAATCCAGTAAAGATTGAAAATGGTTTTGGTCATTGCTTAACTGACCACAATCGTAGAATTCAAAATTGAATTTCTCGGGTATAGTACTACATATTGTATTTCAGAAGCGCATAAAATGCGCTTCTGAAATACAAAAAAATATTAAAAATTTTGATAGCGCGATAACGGACTGCGTGTCAAAAACGACTGTGTGAATAGTCCGAAGGGTATACAACACTCAAGTCTATACCAAAGCAAAATTTAAAGCTTCCTACTTCTTAAAGGTACCGTAATGGTCAAGCGGTCAAAAGTCGCTTGGTGTAAAATCGCATGCCTTGGAGATCAGTATACAAACATAAATTATTAGGATTATAGCTCTTAAAGGACTATTAAAGTACAGAAAGTGTGGGAATTGATTTGGTCACTGCTAAACTGACCACAGTCGGAGAAGTGACCGAATTGACAATGTTAGATAGGTTACCACAGTAAGTGGTGAGCGATATATTTTGAAAAGGCTTTAAAAATTTTAAGACGCGGTTTTATGTCCGGTTTGACCTCAGACTGGACATCGAATTGTTGTTTTCGCATGTCCATTGAGATCAGTCTGTACATATAAATTTGTAAATCATTGGCTCTTAAGGAACTTTTAAAATCAGATAAATAATGAAAATTGTTCGGGTCACAGTTAAACTGACCACATTCAGATAATTCAAAATAATTTTTCGCGCATATATTTGCGGTTTATAGTACTTCATATATACAAAGTTTGTATCTTATAAGAGAATTCCGAAACGACAAAAACAAAACGCAAGTTTTTGATAGCGCTACAACTGACCACTGGCCGAAATATGATTAAGCGAGTAGGCCGTAGTTTATACAACACTCCAGTCTATATGTGTGCAAAATTTCAGCTCTCTAGCTTTAACAGGAGCCTCTGTGGTCAAGTGGACGAAAATCACTTGGCGGGAAATCGAAAATCAAAGTAGCCTATGGCACTTCCCAGGCATTGGTCTATCTGTCCACCAAGTTTCAAGAAAATCGGTTCAGCCGTTTAGGCGTGATGCTGGAACAAACAAACAAACAGACAAACAAACGATTTTATAATATTAATAGGATAAAACACAGAATATTTAAGATATAGAGTTCATTTTAAAAATGAAATTCGATTTCGGTCATATAACCACCACGAGCCCGTCTACACCGATCTAAAACAATTTCGCTTTGGATGTTGTCTCCGAGCTCGCATAAAGTTGTTGGCAAAGACCAATGACTTGATGTGGCGCCATAAAAATAAATCCAATGGCGTTAAATCGCATCAACGAGGTGACCAATCGACCGGACCATTTCACGTTCACCGAATTTGCCTTTCAGTAACTCGATTGTAACGCGTGCTGTGTTGCTAGTGGCACCGTCTTGTTGAAACCACATGTCGGCGAGTCAAGCTCATCCCATTCTGGCCAAAAATGTGGACACAGTGTGGTTTGATTCCTGAGAACGACCTGGAATCGACTTATTTGGCTCATTTTTAAAGGATACACTTACGGCTGCGATATTTTCTTTGTATTCAAATTTATCCACTACGTAGGACGATTATTATGGCCGAAAAAATTGGGTAAGCGCTCTTAAAGTTGCGACCACCGACTCAGAATTTCGGTAGTTATTTTAATGATTTCCAAACGTTGTGCGTAAGTGAACTTTACCATGATGAAAATGTTGACTTCGACTAACGTTTTGACACTGAAAGATCATTAAAATTATTGGAAAACCCGGTACAAGGTATCACTTTCGGACCTATACTGCAAAAACTATAGTTCACATACTTAAAAAAACAAGTAAGAAAGTTCAGTCGGGTAAACCAACCAATGAATCCCCTCACCTTGAGTCTCAAAAAAATATTCGTAAATTTATTCTTTATTTTAATTAAATTATTATCAATTTAAATTGCATTTAATAACTTTAACGTATGTACTGTTAAAATCTATTTACATTTGGTACAAAATGGTCCATTTGTGTGGGAGGTACCAAAATGGGCGTGCTAATAACGGCCATTTTTCTCTGGACTCTAGATACTATAACACACGAGCCCGTCTACACCGATCTAAAACAATTTCGCTTTGGATGTTGTCTCCGAGCTCGCATAAAGTTGTTGGCAAAGACCAATGACTTGATGTGGCGCCATAAAAATAAATCCAATGGCGTTAAATCGCATCAACGAGGTGACCAATCGACCGGACCATTTCACGTTCACCGAATTTGCCTTTCAGTAACTCGATTGTAACGCGTGCTGTGTTGCTAGTGGCACCGTCTTGTTGAAACCACATGTCGGCGAGTCAAGCTCATCCCATTCTGGCCAAAAATGTGGACACAGTGTGGTTTGATTCCTGAGAACGACCTGGAATCGACTTATTTGGCTCATTTTTAAAGGATACACTTACGGCTGCGATATTTTCTTTGTATTCAAATTTATCCACTACGTAGGACGATTATTATGGCCGAAAAAATTGGGTAAGCGCTCTTAAAGTTGCGACCACCGACTCAGAATTTCGGTAGTTATTTTAATGATTTCCAAACGTTGTGCGTAAGTGAACTTTACCATGATGAAAATGTTGACTTCGACTAACGTTTTGACACTGAAAGATCATTAAAATTATTGGAAAACCCGGTACAAGGTATCACTTTCGGACCTATACTGCAAAAACTATAGTTCACATACTTAAAAAAACAAGTAAGAAAGTTCAGTCGGGTAAACCAACCAATGAATCCCCTCACCTTGAGTCTCAAAAAAATATTCGTAAATTTATTCTTTATTTTAATTAAATTATTATCAATTTAAATTGCATTTAATAACTTTAACGTATGTACTGTTAAAATCTATTTACATTTGGTACAAAATGGTCCATTTGTGTGGGAGGTACCAAAATGGGCGTGCTAATAACGGCCATTTTTCTCTGGACTCTAGATACTATAACATTTTTACACCGTACAAAATTTCAAGTATTTATATTAACTGTTATTAAAGTTAAAATCTGTTAACTTTTGGTACAAAATGGTACCAAAAGGGGCGTGTCAATAACGCCCACTTTTTTGTGGACTCTAGGTACTAAAAAAGCATTACACTGTACAAAATTGCAAGTATTTATATGCACTGGTATTAAAGTTATAAGCAGTTAACAGTTGGTGTAAAATAGTCCATTTGTGTGGGAGGTACCAAAAGGGGGGTGCCAATAACGGTCACTTCTCTCTTGACTCTAGGTACTATAAAAGCATTACACTGTACAAAATTTCAAGTTTTTGAACGTATATTAAAGCCATAACAAGTAACTTTGGTGCAAAATGGTCCATTTGTGTGGGAGGTACCAATAACGGAGTGGCTACTTCGCCCATTTTTCTTGAAGTGTTAGCTACTAACAAACTAAAACTATGTGTGAAATTTCAGAAGATTCGAGTAAGTAGTATAGAAGGTATTAAAGAATTAATATTTCACTAAAAGTTAACCCTTTGGGGGGAGGTACTAGAAGGAGTCGACCAATATGGCCCATCTTCGAACTTATCCGGAGATAGAGAAAAATATTATTGCATACCAAATTTGAAGTCAGTCGATTACACCTTTTGAAAGTTATCGTGCGCCCCAGCCAGCAGACAGACGGACATTGCTCAAATGAATTAAAATGACCCAAACGAATTTCCGCCGAACATATATAGGGTCTTGGTCACTCCTTCAATGTTTTACACTTTTGGCTCGTAGCAAATGATATATTCCCTCCTCTCTAAGGTGAGGGGATATAAACATAAATTTTTTAAAATATTTTTCGTGTTCAGGAGGCCAGAATGACCTTCGGGAAAATTTTTGTAAACTGGTGTAATCTTTTATGTTGGCTTTTTTGTTGGGATGCAATTACTTACATTTTCATATTTCTGTATTTCCAAGGTTTATGTGGTTTTGCTTCACTTCGATTGGAGCCGTCACCGCTTTGGTGATTATTATGAGTTTGTGGGAGAAATTTCAGACAAATCCGACTATTACAGGCAAGTACAGTAACAAATTTAATTAATTTTAAATGATTTCTACTAAAAAAGACAATAAATAGCCTATAAAATAAAAACATGTTATACAATGTTATTGAAATTGCATAAATCGTCTTAAATTTAAGCACGAAATCTCCTTATATGAACGAACTATGTTAAAATCTTGTATTTTTCCAATTTCCCTCATAAAGTAGGTTTGGATACAGATTTCCACAATCAAAATGTTGTATTTCCCACAACTGTAGTTTGTCCAGAAATTGCCTTTGATCATGACAAATCATTTGATGTGGCTCTTAATAAATTGGCGTAAGTATGATGATTTCGTTAAAATAAATTGCAACCTACATATAATTATATTTTTTTTACTTTGTACATTTCCAGAAATTATGATTATTCTTTGGCTGGCTATATTGTACCATTTCTGGAATTATTACCTTCTTTGTCATTCGAGACTTTTAACGAGGCTGAAGTTATAGCAAGTTCTGTGGACATGGAAGACGTAAATGATCTCACTCTGCGCCAATGGGCATTTGCGGTAAAGTAAAGAATGTCTGAAAGAAATGGGAATTTCATATTTACTTTTAAAAATATTATATTCTATAGTCTGCCATTAATTGTGAAGATGTTTTGACCGAGTGCAAGTATCGCGATGAACCCATCAAATGCTGCGATGCTTTCCAACCGCTCTATACAGAACATGGCTATTGTTTTGGATTCAATAGTCGATTTAAGTCGACAGATGAAGGAGAGTAAGTGGCTATCAAAACCTATGTTATACATATGAAGCATTATTTGTCAGGAAGCCAGTTTTTTATACCCTCACTTTAGTGTGACGAGGGTATATATCATTTGCTACGGAAAAAAGTGTAACACATCGAAGGAGTGATCTAAGACCCTAAGTATGTTCGGAGGAAATCCGTTTTGGGTCATTTTAAGTCGAATGAACAATGTCCGTCCGTCTGTCTGTCTGTCTGTCTGTCTGTCTGCTGGCTGGTGCGCACGATAACTCTCGAAAGGAGTAACCGATTGACTTCAAATGTGGTATGTGGTAATATTTTGATCTATCTCCGGATGAGTTCGAAGATGGGCCATATTGGTCTACTCCTTCTGGTACCTCCCACACAAAGGGTTAAAATTTAGTGAAATATTGATTCTTTAATGACTTCTATACTACTTATTCGAATCTTTTGAAATTCTGCACATAATATTAGTATATTAGTCGCTATTAACTCGAGAAAAATGGGTGATGTTGGCATGCCCCTTTTGGTACCTCCCACACAAATGGACCATTTTGCATCAAAATTTAACTGCTTATAACTTTAATACAAGTGCATAAAAATGCTTGAAATTTTCTACAGTATAATGTTTTTGTAGCGCCTATAGTCCGGTAAAAAATGGGCATCATTGTACAGCCCCTTTTGGTACCGCCCACACAAATGGCCCGTTTCGTACCAAAGTAAACGGCTTGTAACTTTAATACCAGTGCATACAAATACTTGAAATGTTGTACAGTGTAATGCTGTTGTAGTGCCTATAGTCCTGTAAAAAGTGGGCGTTATCACCCCGCCCCTTTTTGTACCTCCTACACAATATGACCAAATCATACCAAAATTACATAGCTCGTAACTTTAATATACCAGTGCACACAAACGCTTATAGTTCGCACAATGCAATGTATTTAAGAATGTACTGTTTACCGAAAAATATGTGTATTTGGAAAACCCCTTCTGGTACCTCCCACACAAATTGACAGATTTATTGGTGTAATGTTATATATTACATTACTCACAAAGTGAGGGTATACCTTAGTCGGTTTACCCGACTGAAACTTTCTTACTTGTTTTAGTTATGTTTTCCGATATGAATGCTCCTATTTTTCGTCTTTTATGTCAAATTTTGTGAACGACATGCGATATGTAATAAATGTTTCTTAAAGATTTTTTTATGGGCTTTTCAATGGTGATAATCATTTTTTGTAGATACATTATTTTGTCATTGAAATGCGAGGTCAAACTATTAATTTGCGAATATCAAAAAAGCGTGGTCAATCGATTTTACTCAAAATTTTTCAGAAGATTATTTCAATTTTTAGAGATGCACCATAATATGTTCTATAACACCGTGCGAAAAAATTTAACAAAAATTATTGGTCATGGAAATGACCACATAATTCGAAAAGCTGATTAGAAATACAACAAAACTGTGTACTCAGTTTTTTATTTTCTGGCCGAATTCGCGTGTAAAAGGGCATGACATTTGATAAGACGATATTGGTGTCAAATGACAGGGTACATTTTGGGCGATCTAAATACTCTTTTTGCTTTTAGAAACTTGAACTGAAAAGTAGCAAAAATCACATTGCAAATCTTAATTCTTCATTATCCATTAACATTTCCACCAAACTTCATTCAAATCGGAAAACATGACTAAAAAAGCTAGCAATATACATTTTTGTTTAAAAAATTTCAGTATTAAATCTGGTCCACCACATGATTTGTATGAAACCGATAAGAAATGGGCCTTGTTTTTTGTACCCAACAGTACGGTGAAGGTGAACACAAGATTATCGCATAGTGTTTTAAAAATGTATCTAACATAGAGCTCTATTCATTGAACAGGTCTTCATACTATCCAATGAAGAATATTTTGGTCAGGATTTTAATCCTCAAATCGAATGGGCGGAAAATGAGGTCGTCGAAGTGCGAATCTCCAAAAAGAATACATACACAACTGACGATGCACGCCAACTCTCAATCGGGTAAGTAATAATTACGATGGTTAATTTAAAAAATTTGCCGATCATAAAACCAATTAATAGATAAATAGTGAAAATCATAATTTAAAAACTAAACACTAACGGCCAATTCCACAATCTCCGGTTATCCTACAGTTAGAGATAACCTACAGTTATAGCTGTGGTTAAAACTGTTAAATTATTCACCCATGCAATGAAAGAAAAAGCTTCAATCAGATTCTAATAAATGAAACTAACATCGTTTCTGGACCAATATTGAAATGCAATAGTGCACTGTGGGAGGAATTCCTAAAAAGGAAAATAATTCAGCCGTTTCTTAACAAGACATCCGATTGCGACAAAACTTGTAGAAGAGGTATCAGAGAAGTTAATTTTTAAATATGGGCCCCCTGCCCTATACAGAGGCGGAGTTACTGGGCCTTAAATTTGGCCACCGATATAGCCAATAAGACAAAAGTTATGGCCATTTGAAAAAGTATCTTCAAAAATATAAGATTTTTTGTAATTATTATTGGGAAGAAAGTATATGTCGTATTTTGGAGTTATAGATTAATTTATTTATAAATAATATAACATAAAATGTGTGCAAGAGTGATGGAAAATTGGGTCCAAAGAATAGATCGCTGTAGACGGGCTCGTGGTGGTCATATGACCGAAATCGAATTTCATTCTTAAAATGTAACATTTGCACTACACGTGGAATAAATTTGAACTCTATATCTTATATATTCTGTGCTTTATTCATATATAAAATTTGTATGTCCTCAATAGGATAACCCTTTATATTCATCATAAAGGAAAGGGAATTTGAAAAGGGAAAATGAAAAAGTTGCCATTAGATATACCAAAAGTTATGGTCATTTGAAGTTATAGTCTTTAAAAAATATTTTTTTCTGTTTTTGTAATTTTTTGTATTTTTGACAAAGAATGTTTTTTGAAAAGTTTAACTTCAAATGGCCATAACTTTTGTCTCTTTGGGTGGGGAGTATATTCATTTTGTCACTCCGTTTGTAACTCCTCTAAATATTGATCTAAGACCATATTATGTATACGAGTATACGAATGTATTCTTAATCGTCCTAAATTTCTAAGACGATTTAGCCATACCCGTCTGTCCGTCCGTCTGTATTAATCACGCTAATGTCTACAATAATTGAACTATATAACTGAAATTTGGTATAGATACTTCTAATAGCTGCTGGTAACTTGGGATTGAAAATGGGCAATATCGTTCCATTTTTTTGATGTAGCCCACATAAATAGAAACTCTTCGATTTGACTTTTTAACGTCATAGAGACCACAAATGTCAACTGATCGAGCTGAAAATTGGTAACTGGGGTTTATTTATAGCCCTTCACTCGAACAACGGTAGTCATTAGTTCATGTTTTGATATAGCCCCCATACAAAGGTGCCTCTAGGTATGAATTCGTAACGCCAAAATAAACTCAAATTTCAACGAATTGGGCTGAAATTTAGTATAATGAGTGAGTTTATTTGTACCCGAAACCATTTACATGCGATCCATGGTGGAGGGTATATAAGATTCGGCATGGCCGAACTTAATCCGTCTCTACTTGTTTTTCCTCAAATAGCTAATTTTGTTGTCTATCAAGCAAATGCGATGACAACGGAATAGGTACATATCCGGCTCTAATACTCGTATACGAGATCTGGCACACTTGCCTCGAACAAACATTTTTAGTTCAGTTTAGATCCCACAATTCCCGAAATAAATTCGAAAATCCCGAAAAACAAAATTTTTGATTTTCCCAGATGTCTTCTATACGAAAAGATGAGCTCAAAATTCCTTTTGTAGTTTTTACCGTGAAAAAGTACTATATACCAAAATGGTGAAGGATTTCATATTCTAGCTTTGCGATTCTCGCAAATGTGGGCATGATTTGAAATTTTCGTGAAAGATTGTGTAATTTGGAGAAGCGTTCCAACATTATTAACAAACATTTTTGACCCATTATTTTCTCGAAAATATACCCTTTCGCAAAAAGTTAAGTTTTTTTTAAACCTATAGCAAATTTGATTGTCATTTCAGAAAAGTCTATGTGAGAGAAATCGATACATACTTTGCACTGATATTCACAAAACAGAGTCGGAGAAAAAAATCAATTTTTATATGCAGATAGAAATGTAATAACGCCATAAAATCGGTAAATATGCATATATTTCAATGGTATTTTAGTTTGTAGGAATTGACATCATAAATCAATAGTAATTCGCAAATCATTATATGTATTAGCAAAAGTCAGTCCCACAATTCCCAAAATAGATTCGAAAATCCACAAAAATAAGATAATTTGGTTTTTCGCCTATATATACTAAACTAAAAGCCGGGCTCCAAATTCCGCTTGCACTTAAACTTGCAACACCTTGCCAAATACATATAACAATTGTAATATTCTAGCATTGCGATTGGAGAAAATGTGGCTTATTTTTGAAACTTGTGTAAAAAATGGTGTTAATTGGAGAATTATATTTTTGACCCACTCTTTATATAACTTCAAAATACCACATCTACTTATTTCGCTAAAAAATTAAAAAAGTAAAATTTCAAGTATAAGTTATGGCTACAACTTTTGTCTTATTGGGTATATCGGATAAATTTTTTTCCAAGATAAAAATTGTTGCTGCCTATTCAGAAAAAATTATGTAAAAGAAATCGATACATATTCTGCTCACATACTATAGGGGGCACACATTTCTAAACAAAAATTCTGTAATACCTCTTCTACAAACATGCCAAGTTTTTTTCGCAATTGGTTGTCTGGTTAATAAACGGCCGAATTATTTCACTTTTTTTTTAATTTATCCTACATTACTTACAAGGTAAGGGTATACCGCAGCCGGCTTTCTCGACTCAAAACTTTCTTTTTTTGGTTTTTTAATTAATGTTTTGTATCATTCAAAAACTCAATCATATATTTTTATTTTATTATATATTAATTTTATATTTTATTAATTTAATATATGAGTCATTCCGTGTCAAAATGGAACGGATTTTCTTGAAAATTTAAAAAAAAATAATTTTTCACTAGGAGCTATTTACGAACGTGTGTTCGCAAAAAAAATCTTAAAATTTTGGTTATCTTTACATTTTTACATATTGACGAATTTCAGTAAATGTTTATATATTCAATTGCGTGATATTGTTGAGTGAGTTTGTCGATTTTGAAATGTTATATGTTGTTTTAAAGCTCGTTAAGCGTACTTCGAGATTATTGAAAAAGAAGGCAATGCATCTTTGAAGTTATTTTTTTTTAATTTTAAATACGTTTTTAAATTTTGCTAATTTTTTATACTAACAAATTTTTTCCAAAACAAATACACTTTGACTTTTTGTTCGTTTTGAAGGAGGCAAACAATGCAATAGGTCTTTGAATACACATCTAGTCGAAAATGCTATTGAAAATGAGATGACACAGTTTAAAAGCGCTATACGAGGTATGATCAATAGAAAAGGTAAATTTTTAAATTTCTGCATTCGATTGGCGTTTTTGTTATTGTCTCTCTTTCTGCTCTTGTCTCGAACATATGTTCTTAGTTGAGTTTGTTTGTGAGAGACATAACAGTTAGACGTGTTTTGCTTGTTCGGCGATTCAGTTTTTATCTTCTCAATCATCGTGAGACGTCGCACAGTGCTCTGTCTTAATGTAGGGATGTGGCAAAAATAGAAGGAGTATTAAATCTTTGTAGGACGATGAAGCACCATCCTATAGCACTGTGAAAAACTGGTTTAATGAATTCAAACGTGGCCTACGCTCACTCAAAGACGAAGGTCGTCCAAAAACGGCCGTTGTGCCAGAGAACATTGATGCCGTGCGTGAACTGATAATGCAAGATCGTCATGTGACATACCGTGAAATAGAGGCATCCTTGGGCATTTCTTCCACCAGCATACATTCGATATTGCATGAACACCTGTCCGTAAAAAGGTTAGATCCCGCACAATTTGACAATCGCTCAAAAAAGGCTCGTGTCGATTGGTGCCAAGAAATTTTGAAAATATACGATCGCGGTGCTTCAAAAGACGTTTATAAGATCGTCACAGGTGACGAATCTTGGGTCTTCGAAGACGAGCTAAATCCAACGAAAGTTGTTCGTGGAAGAAGCACTTCGAAGCAAATGGTCGCCTGTTTCTTCTGCAAAACTGGTCATGTGACGACTGTTCCGCTTGAGCAACGTAGGACGGTCAATTCTGAGTGGTACGCCACAATTTGTTTGACTGAAGTCTTCGGAGAAATTCGAAAAACGAACAATAGAAGACAAATCATTGTGCACCATGACAATGCGAGCTCTCACACATCGGCTCAAATCAGCGCTTTTTTGACCGGCCAAAACGTCGAATTGATGGGCCATCCGCCGTACAGCCCTGACTTGGCACCCAATACTTCTTTTTATTCCCGCACATCAAGAAAAACATGTGTGGTCAACGATTTTCGTCGCCAGAAGATGCTGTTGAAGCGTTCAAAAATCATGTTTTGGAGGTGTCTCAATCGGAGTTAAAAAAGATCTTCGACAATTGGTTTGAGCGCATGCAAAAGTGTATAAATCATGTTGGACAATACTTTGAAAAACTATAAAACCATTTTTGATGATAAATATTCGCATTTTCATTATTAGGCCAGAAATATATACAGCAGCCCTCGTAATGAACTCGATTCATAGTAGGAATGAAATCTGATCATCCTGAGGACGAACGTTTTTGGAAAAAGAGAATCGTCATTCATCAAGAGGATTATTCCATACGTTAGCTGAGTTTTGACGAAAAGGTAATCGTGATGATGTACGAATTCGTCGTCATGACGAAGCTTTTTCTATCAGAGTACATGACTATATTTTTCTCAGAGTCGCATCATTAATATATGTGCTAGAAAGTACAAGTCGCGACCTTACAAACGAGCCTCCATTTGCAAAATTCCGTCCCCGCGTTTACATAATACTTAACTTCCAATATACAGTTTATCTGATATTTTCACAAATTTTTAGATGCTTATAACATCCGAAAAAAAAATTTGTTTTTTTATCTCGCCAACTACTAGATGATTCATTTCCATAGTAAAACGCATATACAAATTTTCCAGACAATCAGGAATGTCGACCAGATTTTTTTCGAAAAATCGTTCGGTTTGGCATGGAATGAACGATATGCGAATATGTGAAAATGTAAAGTGCCAATATCGCGATAAACAAAATTGTTTTTTTTTTTCGAATACACATTTTAAACAACGGTTCATGTATAGGGTGATCCAAGTAGAGATACTTTTTTCAATAGACTTTTTTTTGACAGATCACGTGTGAGTCGTGTCATGCAGTAATGTTATTTTTGTTTGGCATTTCATCATGGAAAGACTTACGCCTGAACAACGTTTTGAAAACAAATTGACAGATTACTTCGTGTAATGTTATAACGGGTGATCCATGTAGAGATACTTTTTTCAATAGCCGTTTTTGACAGATCAAGTGTGAGTCGTGTCATGCTGTCATGTTATTTTTGTTAAGTATTGTTTGGCATTTCATCGTGGAAAGACTTACGCCTGAACAACGTTTACGCGTGTCATTCGCCAGTTACCAGTCGAAATGCTCGAACGAGTCATCGAAAATTGGACTCAACGGATGGACCAACTGAGACGTAGCCGCGGCCAACAATGGATAGACATAATCTTCAAAAAAATAAATGCCAAAGAATCTTCTTTCAAATGATAACACAGTGCGACAGTCCAAAAACCAAAAACAGCGATACTATTTTTCTTGTAGGTCTTGGCGAGTAGAACAACGTTTGTTCTACGAAATTTGCCGGACACCCCCAAAATCCGGATTTACTGGATTTTTAAACTACGGATTAGTTTTAATGAAAATTTAATAACTCAGTCAATTGCAAACGGATTTTTAAGAGACTGGGTGGCTTTTTTTCCCTTATAAAATGTACTATATATGTAAATTAATTAATCGTACGGTTATCTCACAATATAATTGGTAAAAACATTGCCTAAACTAGAAAATGACGGACAAAAATTAAAAAAATATGTTTCTAGGACAACTAAACCTATATTTCTACAGCTTCAAATAAACAAGATATACATCGTTCGAAAGGTCTAATTATCTTCTTTCCAAATTTCTTTCTTTTAGAGATTGAAAATCGATTATTAATTAACAAAGTTATAGGCGTTCAAGTGAAAAAAGGCAAGAGATTCGGTTTTTTTAAACGTAAATCCAGATTTTGGGGTGTCCGGGGAATTCCAAAAAAAGATTGTTTTACTCGAAAAGACCTACAGGAAAATTAGTATCGCGTCATTTGCTTCTCAACTTGAGTTTATTTTGTCGCACTGTGTAATAAACACTCCCCATTCAATTTGAATTTTCTGTGCTTTTTTCTTTAAAAAAGTAGGGGACCTCAAAATGGAACACGCTATATAATGTTTTTTAAGTTTTCGAGTACATCAGAGATATTACCGAATTTTGTTCGTTTGGTTTGGCATGGACTCATATGGATAATTTAATCACAGACCTTAAATTAGACAGAAGTGCCGTCCGGACGAAACGTCAAAATCTATCATTTACGAACGAATAGGAATGAAATGTCACACGCGAAAAAACACTTTTCGGCGAACATAGTTAGAACTTTCTTTGCACCAGTCAATAATATTAATTTTTTAATTGTGACAATTACAAAAAATGCGGGAAAATCGGTCCAAAATCCGCGGAAAACCTCACTCTTTGAAGTCCTACTCGTTGAAATTTCTATTCGTTCGTAACTGACAACTTACTCGCTCCGGGATGACATATCTTATTATTTATTATTTTTGAATTTAATCATTGAAATGACAATATAACAATGCGTCGATTGATCGTTTTCCACGCAGACAACGTAAATGTATTTTCCACGATGAAGTTAAGTTGAAGTTTTTTCCCGAAGAATATACATTTTCCTCTTGCATGAAGGAGTGTCGCATGAAGAAGGCCATAAAACTGTGCAAATGCTTACCCCCCTTCTACAAGCCAGTCTGTAGGTCATCCAAATTATTTATTATTTAACTATTTACCAACAAAACACGTATTTTTTCATCGCAGCAACTGTTCCTATGTGCACACTCTCGGAACTGGAATGCCTGAGCAATTACCGGAATAATATCACTAATATTAAGGACTGTATGCAGTGTGAGCTTAGCTGTTCGAAAACGGTCTACAACATCGAGAAATTGATTAAGAAGTATTTGAGGATTATAATCCATATTGTAGTGGCATTGAATTTTGAATGGTAACTTCTTTCACAGCATTGAACGTCCCGATGCTCCAGGTGTACTGGTTGAATTTCTCACATGGCCCATTATTCGCTACAAACGTGAAGTACTGTTTGGTTGGGTGGATTTGCTGGTATCCTTTGGTGGTATTGCCAGTTTGTTTCTAGGATTCTCTCTGTTATCCGGGGTCGAAATTATTTACTACTTTACCTTGAGAGCTTGTTGTATGGTCTACAAAAATCGAGTAAGTTGGTGAAATTTATACTGTCGAAATATTTAAGAGATTTTTTTCATTTCCAGCAAGAACTACATGAAATCGAGCAGAGAATTCAAAGTGAACCACCACCACCCATTAATATGACTTTGCGTATGCAATCGTATACTGCACCTGTTTTGGTCACTGAAAAAGACCCTTTGACCTCTGATGGAAGGTCATCATCGCCCAATGCAAATAGTCTAAGTGATAGACCACCTGACTACAATGAAATTGGGGGGCGCAGGAGAAAGGCGGATAAGGTAAGTTTGTCCCTTTTCCAATCATTGTGAGAAACAATAATGGAAACAATTTTTTGCGAAATGTTTCCCCGCATAGGGAAACATTTCGCAATGTTTCCCTATGCGGGGTTGATCTGTTATTGATGTTATTTTATGGTTTTCTCACTGTGGAGTCTCTTACATATTTTACAGGATTACTCCACTTTCGCTAAATCCATGTATAAGACACCAAAAATATTACCAAGTTATGCGGATGCCACGAACTCAAACTGGGAATATGGACATTATCTGCCGTAAATTGCTGGACGAAGAAATAGATAAATGTTTTATAAAGACCACAACATAATATACTCACATCAAAATCTCGGACAAACCAATTTCAACGCGGAGCTATGTTTAATATGTTTCAATCGAAAATAAATATATATTTAGAGATGAACATAGAAATATTTTTTTTTCATATTGATTACATATTGAGGGCTTGGCGCCACGAAATAACCCCCAAGTGAAATAACACCCAAGCCGAAAATGAAATTACCCCCAATGAAATATGACCCAAATGAAATGAAATAACGCCCAAAGATTAAATGTGAAATAAAATCCAAAATAAATGAAAAAATAGCCAAATAATAAATGAAACAACCCCCAAAAAATATTAGTTAAATTAAAAAAAATAATTCCCCAAAAAAAGTGAAATAACCCCCAATGAAAAACACCCCAAAAAAATTAAATAAACTCCAAATTAAATTTATTCGTCTAGACAAATATTTTTTTGTGCAATATATGTACATAATTTTTCCCAACAACTGTTTGTAGTATTTACAGAAATGCTTGTATGGAATCCCCAATAGGCCGACGAAACAAATTAGAATAGAAACTAAATACCTGCAAATTGCGAATTGATATTTATTAATGGACGTATGTAGAAACAACGTTTCAACTGCTTTGCAATGGTTTTTATGCTTTGCAACTGAATGTTGGAAGAGAAAACATAAAAAAATAGTAATCCTGACGAAAAATTAAAAAAAAAATGTTTCTGAACTATTTTTTGTAATGCATTACTATTTCTTGACGTTTGAACACTTCTGGAATATAATACATGAGAATTCATGAAAATGTTTGGAAGATAATTCTATTCTCATGAAAAATGGGTTAAAAAATCGCCGCGATTTTTATACCCTACACCACACTGTGGTACAGGCTATTATAACTTTGTGCATTTGTTTGTAGCACCCAAAAGGAGAAGAAATAGACCCATCGTTTATTATACCGATCAACTTAGAATCACTTTCTGAGTTGATTTAGCTATGTCCGTCTGTCTGTGCATGTATTCTTGTAATCAAAGTACAGGTCGCAATTATAGTCCGATCTCGACGAAACTTTACACATATCTTTTTTTGGCCCAAGGACGATCCCTATTGAATTTGATTAAAATCGGTTCAGATTTAGATATAGCTCCCATATATATGTAAGCCCCGATTTGACATGTAAGCGCTGTAAAAACTTTATTTTATGTCCGATCAGTATGAAATTCGGCAGAAAGAGGTTTCTTGTTACATGAAGGAATACTGCCAAATTCGGAGAAAATCGGTTCGGATTTAGATATAGCCCCCATATATACGTTACCCCCGATTTGACATTAGAGCGCTGTAAAAATGTTATTTTATATCCGATCAATGCGAAAGTCGGCAAAAAGAGGTTTCTTTCTACATGAAGGGATACTGCCAAATTCGGAGAAAATTGGTTTAGATTTAGACATAACACCCATATATATGTTACCCCCGATTTGACCAGTAAGCGCTGTAAAAACTGTATTTTATATCCGATCAGTGCGAAATTCGGCAGAAAGAGGTTTCTTATTACATGAAGGAATACTGCCAAATTCGGAGAAAATCGGCTCAGATTTAGATATAGCTCCCATATATATGTTACCCCCGATTTGACATGTAAGCGCTGTAGAGACTGTATTTTATATCCGATCAGTACGAAATTCGACAGAAGGAGGTTTTTTTACATGAATAAGTATTCAGGGAAGATCGGTTCAGATTCAAGTTCCATATATATGTTCCTCCTGATTTGGTATCAAACCGCTATAGAAGTTGTATTTTACTTCCGATCATTAAAATTTTTCAGAAAGATGTTTCTCAATTTAGGAACGAATATTGCTTAATTTAGCGATTATCGTTTCTGAATTAGATAATATGTTTCTACTCATTTACCAATTATTCCAAATTATTATGGCAGTGACCCTCATCGCATTGTTAGGGAGGTGTAGGGTATTATATAGTCGGCCCCGCCCGACTTTCTGCCTTTCCTTACTGGTTTTTACCTATTTTTCGTCTGCATTACTATTTCTTCATGTTCAAAAACTGTTGGAAGAGAAAACTTGAAGAAATAGTAATGTAGACGAAAAATATGTTAAAAAATCGCTACGATTTTTTTACCTATTTGTCGTCTGCATTACTACTTCTTCATGTTTGAAAACTGTTAGAAGAGAACTGAAACTTCGTGTGTGAAATATGTTGGAAGAGAAAACATGAATAGGAATTAATGGAGACGAAAAATAGGTTAAAAATCGCGGCGATTTTTTACCTATTTTTCGTCTCCATTAATTCCTATTCGTGTTTTCTCTTCCAATATATTTCCATAAAATTTTCTGACACGAAGAAATAGTAAAGCAGATGACTCATATGCCAAAAAATCGCCGCGATTTTTGTCTCTCTGTTTCACTTGCTTTATCTTTTCTTCAATTTTTCTCTTGCTGCAGTATTCATTCGTAAATTGTTAAAAGGGAACAAACCCAATCAGATCCGCTACTGATCGGCTCTCAAGCAAAATAGTCGCAAATCTTATTTTACTTACCATTTCCAAACATTTAAAGCTTATTAGTTTCATGATATAATGCAATCGTACCATCTGGTATGTTTTCTGTAATCTGCTATCCATGACCCTAAAACTTAAATTTTTCTATTTGTTATAATTTAAAATTTGTAAATTTTCTTCTCTGAAGCACTATTAAGAACTGATTACTACTCTCAAGGCCCACCCTAAAATTACCCCGTTAAATATGATCATTCGATTCTAACCGCCTAACGACAAGGAAGCGATATCTAACAATTTTATTAATAAAAACTTTCCTAAATTTCATTTTGAATGTCAATGAAATAATCCCCAAATAAAATGAAATACGGCCCAAGAAAAATTAGATTTCGATGAAAATTAAATAAATCCCAAACAATGAAAAAATCCCCAAAACCCAAAATGAAGGAAATAAATCCCAAATTCATTTTATTTTGGGTTTTATTTCATTTTGGTCTTAGTAACAAAAATTTAAAAAAACTTGAAAAAATGAAATGGAACCCAAAGTTAATGAAATTTCACCCAAACCCAATTTTGAATCTTTTTTTGGGTGTTATTTCACTTGGGGGTTATTTCACTGCGCCTGAGGGCTTATATGTAAATGCCTTCTCATTAATCATTCAAACACCTAAGTTTTCAGGAGGGCAAAAAAGTGTTTACTGCACGAACAAAATAGTAATAAAATTTAAGTAATAGATAATCTGCTGTTTATCTACTTTTCTGTAGTTCTGAAAGGTTATTGTGTTTACAACGCACACTGTGATTGTGTTGAAATTAAATTGCGTTAATGATGTAAGTAATTCTTGAATACCTTAGTCGCTTTACACGACTGAAACTTTCTGACTTGTTTTCTTAATTGAATGGTAAATACGTTCAATGCATTTTCAAATAACCATGGAAGAATCTGACCTTAAATTGAAGAGTTTTTAGCATAAAAATAATGTTTTCGTAAAAATTGTGATATCGGCTTTCTATATACAGTCGAAACTCTCTATAACGAACTCCTATACAACGAATTTCTCTTTATTACGAAGCAATTTTAAGAACACTGTGTTTTGGGACTACTTTGAGTGTATTATAATCTCCATATACCGAATTTCCCTATAGCGAATTTTTCCTTATAACGAAGCATTTTTGCGACCGTAGCTTCAAGATTTAAGCGTTTTCAATCTCCATATAACGAAGTCGCTTTGTTGTGTGTTATTGTTGCTCTGTGTGTACTTTGTTGCGTTCACAACGCACAAACAGAGACTGATGCTTTGAATCGTTTACATATTTACCATAAAATTGAATGTGTATTTTGGGGAACCCCCGAACTATGCTAATGACAACTGGAATCATTACCATCTCTCACATTTCTTGCAGTCGCTATCAGTTTGCCTTTGCATATCGCGATAGTAAGTTGTAAAATGACTCCGCGCATAAGTATTACTGTGGAAAAAAAGCTATTGATCATAAAAGAAATTGAAAAGGGAGAAGCTTCAAAAAAAGACATTGCTAAGTCCCTATTTAGACTGGCGATTTTTTTCAGCAGATAATCGGCTTAATACGAAAGCATTGATGACAAGCGAGATTTTCTTGAAATGGCTCTTGAAATTGGACCGAAAGTTTGCTTCTCAACAAAGAAACGTTTTGCTTTTTGTTGACAACTGCGCTGCACACCCTAGGGATGTTAAGGACCAATTGAAAAATATTGAAATTGCTTATTTCCCACCCAACATGACTTCGATACATCAGCCAATGGATCAGGGCATAATTTGTAACATTAAAACGCATTACAGAAAACGCATTTTTACAAACATTTTGTTACAAATGGAGGAGAAAGAACCTCCCACGCCCATAAATTTGCTCCATACGAAACTTAAGCAAAGTGTGGAATGTCAATGTAAAATCCGAGACAATTGCAAACTGTTTTAGAAAAACAGGATTTGTAAAAGTTGGCACAACAACGAACAACAGTATGCTTTGGTACGAAGAAGACTATCTACCACTATTCCACTTCGCATTTTTAGAGTCTTCATTTTAAAACAGTTGCTAATATTAATGCAACATTTAAAGACTACATCAATGTTGACTGTGATGTCATTACCACAGACAACCCTTCCGACGAAGAAATCCTCGAAAGTGTTCAAGAAAACCAACTGAAATGAAAACCAACGTACCAAATACTGTATTATATTCTCTAAATGTTTTAGAAAATTATATTGAAGAAGAAAAGTGGGAAACTGTACTTCAAACCAAAATAAATGACTACTACAAATAAAAAACGTTAAAAGGAACAAAATTGTTTTTATTTTCTATATAGCGAATTTTCTTTATAACGAAGTAAATATTCAGTCCCTTGGAATTCGTTATAGAGAGTTTCGACTGTATTTTCAATAGACACAATTTGAAACATGGTATATGAAGTATAAACTGTCTTCCAAAGGGAGCAAGGGCGTAGGAGGAATGTAGAAAAGAAATAATTAAAAGAAATAAATAATAGGCAAAAGTTAAGCGATTTAATAGAAATTTTTGAAGGCAAATTGACCTTTGTTGATAATTGATAAGCATGTGAGAATATTGTTGATTTCGTGTTGAAGCAATGACAATTTATATTTATAGACACCTCAAAGTCCTTTGCAGACGGACATTCGCATTTATTTTCTCGCTCGCATAAAACGTACGCGCCTATATTCTAAATTGTCTTTGGTTTAGGGCAATAATAATATACGACTTAAAAATCCGTTAAATTTAAAAAAAAACATTGCTGTGTTGTGTCGACATTTAACTTAGTTCAGATTCACACCCGGCAACTTTTTCCAAGCAAGTGTCAAAGATTGTGGGAGAGAGAGGTAGAGAGCTCTTTCCGCCTGCCTCTCTCTCCAACAAACTTAGACACTTGCTTGAAAAATGTTACCGAGTGTGAATCTGAACTTATTTCGTTTTCATCATTTTATTATTTTTAGCACCATTGCAGCACCATCTACACTGCTTTTAACCAACACAATTGTCCGTGGTAGACTGTAAAGTACAGTAGCACAGACATCATCCATAATGCCATAACAAAAACGGGTATTGTTATGTGGGGAAGATGCGGGCCAATTCAAACAAAATGTTTTTAGTGTTGCCACTACACGCTGTAAAAAATCGTTTCTGTAGTATATTGCCCAAACATATTATGCTTCAAATATATATATGTTTGGGGTACCCTCGAAATATATTATTTTTGACACATACACATCTATATCCTGAAATGCCCAAAGCCGTAACTCTCAATTAGAGTAGAAGCAAAAAACGTAATAAAACAAGTAAGAAAGTTTCAGTCGGGTAAACCGACTAAGGTATACCCTCACTTTGTGAGTAATGTAATGAATATTACTCGCATTATTCTGTCAATTTGTGTGGGAGGTACCAGAAGGGGTTTATCAAATACACTTTTTTTTGCTGAACATTAGATACTTTAAATTCATTGCACTGTGCCGACTTATAAGCATTTATGTGCACTGGTATAAACGTTATGAGACATTAAATTGTGGTATGATTTGGGCATTTTGTGTGGGAGGTACAAAGAGGGGCGTGGCAATAACGCCCATTTTTCACAGGGCTATAGACACTATAAAAACATTACACTGTACAAAATTTCAAGTATTTTTATACACTGGTTTTAATGTTATAAGCTTTTAACTTTTGGTGCAAAAAGGTACCTTTGTGTGGGAGGTACCAAAAGGGGCGTGACAACAACACAAATTTTTCCCTGGACTGTAGGCAATATAAAAGCATAATACTGTACAAAATTTCAAGTATTTTTATACACAGTTATTAATGTTATAAGCTGTTAACTTTTGGTGCAAAATGGTGCATTTGTGTGGGAGGTACCAAAAGGGACGTGGCGACTTCGCCCATTTTTCTCGAGTTGATAACGACTAATAAGCTGATACTATGTGTGGAATTTCAAAAGATTCGAATAAGTAGTATAGCAGTTATTAAAGCATCAATATTTCACAACATTTTAACCCTTTGTGGGGGAGGTACTAGAAGGAGTGGACCAATATGGCCCATCTTCGAACTTAGCCGGAGATAGAAAAAAATATTACCACATACCAAATTTGAGGTCAATCGGTTACTCCTTTCGAGAGTTATCGTGCGCACCAGCCAGCAGACAGACAGACAGACAGACAGACAGACGGACATTGCTCATTCGACTTAAAATGACCCAAAACGGATTTCCTCCGAACATACTTGGGGTCTTAGGTCACTCCTTCGATGTGTTACACTTTTTTCCGTAGCAAATGATATATACCCTCGTCACACAAAAGTGAGGGTATAATGAAAAGTTCTAATTTTTCAAAAGCGATTTATTCGCATCATATCTAATGATTATCAATGCACCTTTGCGTATGTTGTGAAATTACGTTTAAAAATCCATACCTTTCATCTTATAATGTTTTTTTCTTCCACTCTAATTTAGGGTTACGTCTTTGGGCATTCAGGTTACGATATACATATAAAAGTGGGTAGTGGTTTGTTCGACTGCTTAAACTTGAAAACTACTAGACCAAATTGGATATTTCCTTCTGCGGATTTGGATAGGAAAAATTATAGTCGCAAAATCCTCAACAGGTGGCGCTGACCACTTGACCGCTGAGGCTTCTGTAAGAGCTAGAAAATTTGCACGATCATAGACAAGAGTGTTGTATAAACAACGAACGTTTCACGTAGTCATTTTTTACCCTGAGGTCAGTTCTAGCGCTATCAAAAAATTAAGTATTGTGTTTGTCCCTTCTGAAGCATCTTATAAGATCAAAAGCTAAAACTTTGTAAATATGAAGTACTATACACGCAAATATAGACGCGAAAAATAATTTTAAATTCTCTGGATGTGGTCAGTGTAGCAGTAAAGACTTTTTTTTATTTTTCAGTGATTTTAAAAGTTATTTAAGAGCTAAGAATCTAAAAATGTAAATATACATATGTATCTCAAAAGGTACACGGGGAAAATCACAATTTGTGATATGTTTACATTGAAAGAAAATATATTTTTGTAAACGAATTTTTTTGATATTATATATTTGTTAAAAAAAATAAATTTTATTTGAAAATCAAGAAATTTAGTTTGGAACGTATATGTTAATATATTAGAACATAATACACGTACACCCAGGAAAATAATTGGTTGGAATTCGATTGTAACAATAAAAAAGAATACTAGCAACAAAAAGTATATTGCCTACACCGTGTGTCGGTTGTATTTATATATAATTAGTTGAAACAACAATAATAACATGGATACGATCAAATTAATATGCTTGCAACTAAATCGATAGTTGTATCAATCGAATTAAGATTGTTTTATTCATTGACACTCGGTTAGTTATGGTAACCAA
This sequence comes from Eudasyphora cyanicolor, assembly GCA_963930755.1. Taxonomy (NCBI): domain Eukaryota; kingdom Metazoa; phylum Arthropoda; class Insecta; order Diptera; family Muscidae; genus Eudasyphora; species Eudasyphora cyanicolor. The sequence goes on along the minus strand of OZ005736.1, from coordinate 203,897,072 downwards.
TTTTAAACTTTAATTATAGTACCATATGATCGATTTTTGGTTGTGACAACCAATGTTTTATTCTTGACAACAGAAATTGTATCAATAGACCAAAGATTATTATTGCAACGAATAATTGGTTACTACAACAGAAAAAATATTAATTAATAATCGTTTATTGGTTAACCCAATCATTCCCCAAATTTAGAATAATTAAATGTATTTTGGGAAATACAACCGAAAGATTGGTTGCTGTTCTTTTGCTGATACATGACAAACAAAAAACCAGTAAGGAAAGGCTAAAGTCGGGCGGTGCCGACTATATAATACCCTACACCACTCTCGTAATATTGAATAACTCTGATATATAAATTGTGTAATTTATGTATAAATTGTTTACATAAATTTACTTTTAGGACATTTTATACTTAAATAATACCCTGTACCACAGTGTGGTGTAGGGTATAAAAACGATTGGATCTAAAGAGCCAAATCGGATGAAACATATATATGGGAGCTATAGCTAAATCTTAACCGATTTTCTTCAAATTCGGTAGTGTTGGTTCATGGATCAAGAAACTCTACCATTCTAAATTTCAACACGATTGGATGCAAAATACAACTTTTATAGGACTAAAGGGCCAAATCGGACGAAACATATATATGGGAGCTATAGCTAAATCTTAACCGATTTTCTTCAAATTCGGCAATGTTGGTTCATGGATCAAGAAACTCTATCATTCTAAATTCCAAAACGATCGGATGTAAAATACAGCTTCTATAGGACTAAAGGGCCAAATCGGACGAAAGATATATATGGGAGCTATATCTAAATCTGAACCGATTTTCTCCAAGTTCGGCAATGTTGGTTCATGGATCAAGAAACTCTACCATTCTAAATTTCAAAACGATCGGATGTAAAATACAGCTTCTATAGGACTAAAGGGCCAAATCGGACGAAACATATATATGGGAGCTATAGCTAAATCTTAACCGATTTTCTTCAAATTCAGCAATGTTGGTTCATGGGTCAAGAAACTCTACCATTCTAAATTTCGAAACGATCGGATGTAAAATACAGCTTCTATAGGACTAAAGGGCCAAATCGGACGAAAGATGTATATGGGAGCTATATCTAAATCTGAACCGATTTCAACCAAATTCAATAGCGATCTTAACAGCCGCGAAATACTCTAAACTGCAAAATTTCAGAACGATCGGAGTGAAATTGCGACCTGTAGTCGACGAACAACTTTACATGGACAGACGGACGGACGGACGGATGGACGGACGGACAGACATCGTTAAATCGACTCAGCTAGTGATTCTGAGTCAATCGGTATACTTTAAGGTGGGTCTAGCTGTGTTATTTTAAGGTGTTACAAACATCTGCCGTGAAACAAACTTATAATACCCTGTACCACAGTGTGGTGTAGGGTATAATAAAATTACTCGACATGAATAAATATTCAACATTTTGTTCAAGAACGGTATATGTAGTCAAAAATAATCTCGTGTGGATAATAATGTGTGGAATGCAGAATATGTTGTGCAAAATGTTTTACATAATTAAAAAATTAAAGCAACAATCATGAAATTAAAAACACAGGGTTAAGCGATATTTGCATAAATGTTTTGTGTTTTTTCGTGTACTAAAATTTGTGTGAAATATTTCCACATCTCATAATAGTGATGAATTTGTAATATGGGAATTTTAATTTTGTTTGTTGACAAAACTGACTGACAAATTGTCAGAACAACCAATTTTTTAAACAGTTGGTTGGTTGTGGCAATACAACAGATAATTTTAGCCACCATTTTCGTAGTTGGCGCAACCAAATATGATTGTTGTCAACATGGAAGCAGAAGTATACCACAACCAAAATGTTGGTTGTCCTGATGGAATCGCGTGGTAGTAGACAGAACTACCAAAATTCGGTTGGCACATAATTCGGTTGAGGCAATCAAACTGTATTCTGTGTGTATTTGCAAACTGACATTCACAAAAAAATATGTGTTTCACAATTTCAGGATTTAAAGACAAGTAACCTAGAAATGGTTTTTGTTCTTACGGTGGGCAAGGTTGGACATTATTTGCGAAGATTTTATACATAAGTATACCTTTTTATTTTTTGAAATTTTTGTATTATTGCTATCACCACAAACTTCCATTTCCTTTTCCTTTAGTAACCAAGTCAATTGCAAACAGATTTTTAGGAGACTGGTTGCATTTTTTCCCTTACAATATAGACTACACTGGGCAAAATCGCCTTTTTTGATATGTTTGAATCGAAAGAAAATATATTTGGTACACAAATTTTGAAATATTATATATTTCTGAGCAAATAAATTTTATTTGAAAATCAATAAAATATATTTGGAACGCATATATTAATATATTACAACAAAATTTATTTGCAAACTAAATTTCTCAAATAAAATATGTGTTTAAATACCAATAAAATTATTGTTTAGGAATTTCTCCAAATATATTTCATTTAACAAAAATTTTAAAACATTTACTGACTTTTTCGAATTTCAGTTTTAATTTTTCCTTGTTTTCGAATTGTACCTCCCAGTTATGATACCATATTAACTTCCGTTTTAAATTAATCATTTAAATTTTCTGAGTATTCCAAGCCATCATTAGTTGTCAATCCTTCAGTAATTTATTTTGATCCAAGATTATACGATTTCAATTATTATTATTTTACGAACATTTAACATTTCTAAAAAATTAACATTGAATTACTGATAAATTGAATACAATTTATGTATTTTTCAAATGCTTAAATGCAAATAAATATTTGTTTCGGAAATAATAGTACCAAATAATAACCTATTGGGATGCAAACAAAGATTTGATTAGAAGGACATCTTCCCAAATATATAATTTTTGTATGTACCAACTACTATATGTTTAGAGTGTACCCTAAACATATATATGTTTTAAGCCGAATATGTTTGGGAAACTCTACCATTCTAAATTTCAAAACGATCGGATGTAAAATACAGCTTCTATAGGACTAAAGGGCCAAATCGGACGAAAGATATATATGGGAGCTATATCTAAATCTGAACCGATTTCAACCAAATTCAATAGCGATCTTAACAGCCGCGAAATACTCTAAACTGCAAAATTTCAGAACGATCGGAGTGAAATTGCCACATGTAGTCGACGAACAACTTTACATGGACAGACGGACGGATGGACGGACGGACGGACGGACGGACGGACAGACATCGTTAAATCGACTCAGCTAGTGATTCTGAGTCGATCGGTATACTTTAAGGTGGGTCTAGCTGTGTTATTTTAAGGTGTTACAAACATCTGCCGTGAAACAAACTTATAATACCCTGTACCACAGTGTGGTGTAGGGTATAATAAAATTACTCGACATGAATAAATATTCAACATTTTGTTCAAGAACGGTATATGTAGTCAAAAATAATCTCGTGTGGATAATAATGTGTGGAATGCAGAATATGTTGTGCAAAATGTTTTACATAATTAACAAATTAAAGCAACAATCATGAAATTGAAAACACAGGGTTAAGCGATATTTGCATAAAAGTTTTGTGTTTTTTTCGTGTACTAAAATTTGTGTGAAATATTTCCACATCTCATAATAGTGATGAATTTGTAATATGGGAATTTTAATTTTGTTATGAATTGTTTGGTTTTTTCTTCAATAAATAAAATAAAAATAAATGAAAACTGTTGACAAAACTGACTGACAAATTGTCAGAACAACCAATTTTTTAAACAGTTGGTTGGTTGTGGCAATACAACAGATAATTTTAGCCACCATTTTCGTAGTTGGCGCAACCAACTATGATTGTTGTCAACATGGAAGCAGAAGTATACCACAACCAAAATGTTGGTTGTCCTGATGGAATCGCGTGGTAGTAGACAGAACTACCAAAATTCGGTTGGCACATAATTCGGTTGAGGCAATCAAACTGTATTCTGTGTGTATTTGCAAACTGACATTCACAAAAAAATATGTGTTTCACAATTTCAGGATTTAAAGACAAGTAACCTAGAAACGGTTTTTGTTCTTACGGTGGGCAAGGTTGGACATTATTTGTGAAGATTTTATACATAAGTATACCTTTTTATTTTTTGAAATTTTTGTATTATTGCTATCACCACAAACATCCATTTCCTTTTCCTTTAGTAACCAAGTCAATTGCAAACAGATTTTTAGGAGACTGGTTGCATTTTTTCCCTTACAATATAGACTACACGGGGCAAAATCGCCTTTTTTGATATGTTTGAATCGAAAGAAAATATATTTGGTACACAAATTTTGAAATCTATATATATAAAAGAGAGTGTCTGTTTGTGGGTTTGTTTGTGGGTTTGTATGTTTGTTCCGTATAGACGTCTAAACGGCTAGACCGATCATCTTGAAATTTTCACAGAATGTACATGTGTAGGGGGTGCTGAAAATAGGGTACTTGAATTTTCGATGTATCAAGTGGGCTTGGACCCGCCCATATGGGTCAAATTTTGGTATTGAGAAAAATTTTTAGCTAGAGTGCTGAAATTTCGTGTGTATGCATTTAGTGTCAGATTATGTGAATTTTCGAAAAATGGGCGGTATCGGACCAATGGGCGTGGCCCCGCCCATATAAGCCAAATTTTGAAATTGAGATATTTTGCACAATTTGTTAGCGAGAGTGCTGGAATGTTATGTATATGGTGGCAGTCTACGTGATGGCTCCAAAAATGGGCGGGATCGGACCAATGGGCGTGGCCCCGCCCACATAGACCAAATTTTGAAATTTTGATATCTTGCACAATTTGCTAGCGGGAGTGCTGCAATGCTGCGTATATGTATCTGGTGGCATTCTACGTAATTGGTCAAAAAATGGGCGGGACCGGACCAATGGGCGTGGCCCCACCCATATAAGCAAAATTTTGAAATTGATATATCTTGCACAATTTGTTAGTTAGAGTGTTGTAATGTTGTACATATGTATCTGATGGCAGTCCACGTGATTGATCCAAAAACGGGCGGGATCGAACCAATGGGAGTGGCACCGCCCATATAAGCCAAATTTTAAAAATGTGATATCTTGCACAATTTGTTAGCGAGAGACCTGGAATTGTGTGTATATATATCCGTTGGCGATCTACGTGATTGGTCCAAAAATGGGCGGGTTCGGACCAATAGGCGTGGCCCCGCCCACATTGACCAAATTTTGAAATTTTGATATCTTGCACAATTTGCTAGCGGGAGTGCTGCAATGTTGCGTATATGTATCTGGTGGCATTCTACGTAATTGGTCAAAAAATGGGCGGGATCGGACCAATGGGCTTGGCCCCGCCCATATAAGCCAAATTTTGAAATTGATATAACTTGCACAATATGTTAGCGAGAGTGCTGGAATTTTGTGTATATGTATATGGTGGCAGTCTGCGTGGTTGGTCCAAAAATGGGCGGGATCGGCCCAATGGGCGTGGCCCCGCCCACATAGACCAAATTTTGATATCTTGCACAATTTGCTATCGGGAGTGCTGCAATGTTGTGTATACGTACCTGGTGGCATGCTACGTAATTGGTCAGAAAATGGGCGGGATCGGACCAATGGGCGTGGCCCTGCCCTTATAAGCCAAATTTCGAAATTGATATATCTTGCACAATTTTTTATCTAGAGTGCTGTAATGTTGTACATATGTATCTGGTGACAGTCCACGTGATTGGTCCAAAAATTGGCGGGATCTGACCAATGGGCGTGCCACCGCACATATAAGCCAAATTTTGAAATTGAATTATATTGCTCATTTTGTTAGCGAGAGTGTTGAAATTTTGCGTATATGTATCTGGTAGCAGTCTACGTGATTGGCTTACAAATGGGCGGAATAAGACCAGTGGGCGTGGCACAGCCCACATTTTGATATATCTTGCAAGTATTATATAGGAAATACATGAACAAAAATGCTCGGTATGCGATAATTACAGCTGCTCACTCCAATACAATCGTAATACTATAATGTGATGCATGACCAATGAAACAAGAATTTGGAAATTTTATAAGTATACATTTCCATTTTCAGGACTTTCCACTGAATTCGGTATTTTTTCATTTAATGAATTTATTACTAATACCAGTAAGGAAAGGCAGAAAGTCGAGCGGGGCCGACTATATAATACCCTACACCTCCCTAGCAATGCGATAAGGGTCATTGCGATAATAATTTGGAATAATTGGTAAATGTATTTTGAACCGATAATCGCTAAATTAAGCAATATTCGTTCCTAAATTGAGAAACATTTTTCTGGAGAACTTTGTAATGATCGGAAGTAAAGTACAACTTCTATAGCGCTTTGTAACCAAATCTCGAGGAACATATATATGGAGGTTATATATAAATCTGCATCGATTTTCCTTGAATACTCATTCATGTAAAATAGAAACCCGTTTCTGACGAATTTTCTCCTGATCGGATATAAAACACAGTCTCTACAGCGCATATATGTCAAATTGGGGGTAACATATATATGGGGGATATATCTAAATCTGAACCGATTTTCTCAGAATTTTGCGGTATTCCTTCATGTAATAAGAAACCTCTTTCTGCCGAATTTCTTACTGATCAGATATAAAATACAGTTTCTACAGCGCTTGAATTTCAAATCGGGGGTATCATATATATGGGGACTATATCAAAATCTGAACCGATTTTCTCCGAATTTGGCAATATTCCTTCATGTAATAAGAAACCTCTTTCTGCCGAATTTCGTACTGATCGGATATAAAATACAGTTTCTACAACGCTTACATGTCAAATCGGGGGTAACATATATATGGGGGCTATATCTAAATCTGAACCGATTTTCTCCGAATTTGGCAGCGTTCATACTTGTAAAAACAAACCTCTTTCTGCCGAATTTCGTACTGATCGGATATAAAATACAGTTTCTACAGCGCTAATTTTAACATGGGCAGCGAAGCGCACCGGGCTCAGCTAGTATTATATATTTCTGAGCAAATAAATTTTATTTGAAAATCAATAAAATATATTTGGAACGCATATATTAATATATTACAACAAAATTTATTTGCAAACTAAATTTCTCAAATAAAATATGTGTTTAAATACCAATAAAATTATTATTTAGGAATTTCTGCAAATATATTTCATTTAACAAACATTTTAAAACATTTACTGACTTTTTCGAATTTCAGTTTTAATTTTTCCTTGTTTTCGAATTGTACCTCCAAGTTATGATACCATATTAACTTCCGTTTTAAATTAATCATTTAAATTTTTTGAGTATTCCAAGCCATCATTAGTTGTCAATCCTTCAGTAATTTATTTTGATCCAAGATTATACGATTTCAATTATTATTATTTTACGAACATTTAACATTTCTAAAAAATTAACATTGAATTACTGATAAATTGAATAGAATTTATGTATTTTTCAAATGCTTAAATGCAAATAAATATTTGTTTCGGAAATAATAGTCCCAAATAATAACCTATTGGGATGCAAACAAAGATTTGTTTAGAAGGACATCTTCCCAAATATATAATTTTTGTATGTACCAACTACTATATGTTTAGAGTGTACCCTAAACATATATATGTTTCAAGCCGAATATGTTTGGGACAATATACTACAGAAGCCATTTTTTTTCAGCGTGTATATATGTAATTTAATTAATCGTGCGATTATTTTACAAAATAATTGGTAAAAACATTGCCTAAACTAGAAAATGACGAAAAAATGTGTTTATAGGACAATTACACATATATTGCTACAGCTTTAAATAAACAAAATATACAGGGTGGCGCAGAATGAGCTATATGGTTCGAATGCTTTATAGGTTTTTTAATTATTATTCTTTCTTTGTTTTTTTCAGCATTTTCTGAAGGAGATTTGGGGAATTAATTATGAATCGAACAACGTACGAAAATAATTGAATTTTTGCGAAATTTTGCGAAAAGTTATGAAAAAAAAGCTAAAAAGAGCACGTATACTGTATACTGTATTTTTAAAAAAAATTATAATAATCGCATAAATAAACCAGTAAGGAAAGGGTAAAGTCGGCCGGGGCCGACTATATAATACACTACACCACCTCGGCAATGTACATTAAGAATTTCTTTTTGAATAGTTGGAATAATTAGTTTCCATTCTTTTACGAAAGTACTTAGCTCCCCGCCACGTCAAGGCTTATTCCAAAGAGGAGTTTAATATAATGTGTGGAATTAAAAATTGAACTAATAATAAATTGAACGGATTTTCCTTGAATACTCATTCAAGTAAAAATAAACTTCTTTCTGTCAAATTTTGTACTGACCGGATATAAAATACAGTCTCTACAGCACTTACATGTCAAATCGGGGGTAACATATATATGGGGGCTATATCTAAAACTGAACCGATTTCCCTCAAATTTGGCAGTGTTAATTCATGTAACGAGAAACCTCTTCTGACAATTTTTTTTACTGATCGGATTTAAAATACAGTTCTACAGCGCTTCCATGTCAAATCGAGGGTAACATATACATATATGGGGGCTATATCTAAATCTGAACCGATTTCCCTCAAATTTGGCAGTGTTAATTCACGTAATGAGAAACCTCTTTCTGCCAATTTTTTTACTGATCGGATATAAAATACAGTTTCTACAGCGCTTACATATCAAATCGGGGGTAACATATATATGTGTGCTATATCTAATTTCCCTCAAATTTGGCAGTAATAATTCATGTAATAAGAAACCTCTTTCTGCCGAATTTCGTACTGATCGGATTGAAAATACAATTTTTACATCGCTTACATGTAAAATCGGGGGTAACATATATAAGGGGGCTATATCTAAATCTGAACCGATTTTCTCCGAATTTGGCAGTATTCCTTCATGTAATAAGAAACCTCTTTCTGCCGAATTTCACACTGATCGGTTATAAAATAAATTTTTTACGGCGCTTACATGTGAAATCGGGGGTAACGTATATATGGGGGCTATATCTAAATCTAAACCGATTTCTTCCAAATTTAACAGTGTTCATTCATATAATAAGAGACCTCTTTCTGCTGAATTTCATACTGATCGGATATAAAATAAAGTTTTTACAGCGCTTACATGTCAAATCGGGGCTAACATATATATGGGGGCTATATCCAAATCTGAACCGATTTTAACCAAATTGAATAGGGAGCGTCCTTGGGCCAAAAAAAAGATATGTGTAAATATATATATTGCGAACTGTACTTTGATTACAAGAATACATCTACAGACAGACGGACATAGCTAAATCGACTCAGACAGTGATTACAAGTCGATCGGTATAATAAACAATGGATCTATCTCTTCTCCTTTTGGGTGTTACAAACAAATGCACAAAGTCATAATACCCTGTACCACAGTGTGGTGTAGGGTATAATTATCACGAATTAGGTGCACGATTGTCACTTAAAATACATATTCTTCATTCGCATTTGAGCGACGAACAAGGGGAGCGTGCTCACCAAGATTTAATGAACATTGAAATAAATTATCAAGGATTTTGGGACAAAAGCATGCTGGGAGACAATTGCTGGACTCTAATTCGGGAAACCGAACCAACAAAATACAAGCAACATTCAAATATTCATTGATTTTTAAATAAACTAATGATTTTTTTGTAAAAAACAAATAAAACCAATTTTTTGTATCTCGAAAACCAGATGTGATAGAGAAAAACCAATTACAGATTCGAATTCAGCCCACCAATTTACCCTGGGAAAGATATGTTGTTGCTCCAGTCCAAAATCATGTTGGCTAGTGTATTTGTATCGTAAATAATAGAGTTTCCTAATAAAAAATATGACAGAAACAAAGATTTTTTAGAACGACATCAAATGTGTCAAATATAATATACTAGCTGAGCCCGGTGCGCTTCGCTGCCCATGTCAAAATTAGCGTTGTAGAAACTGTATTTTATATCCGATCAGTACGAAATTCGGTAGAAAGAGGTTTGTTATTACATGAAGGAATACTGCCAATTCGGAGAAAATCGGTTCAGATTTAGATATAGCCCCCATATATATGTTACCCCCGATTTGACATGTAAGCGCTGTAGAAACTGTATTTTATATCCGATCAGTACGAAATTCGACAGAAAGAGGTTTGTTATTACATGAAGGAATACTGCCAAATTCGGAGAAAATCGGTTCAGATTTAGATATAGTCCCCATATATATGTTACCCCCGATTTGAAATTCAAGCGCTGTAGAAACTGTATTTTATATCCGATCAGTAAGAAATTCGACAGAAAGAGGTTTCTTATTACATGAAGGAATACCACAAAATTCGGAGAAAATCGGTTCAGATTTAGATATAGCCCCCAGATATATGTTACCCCCACTTTGCCATGTAAGCGCTGTAGAGACTGTGTTTTATATCCGATCAGCACGAAATTCGACAGAAACATGTTTCTATTTTACATGAATGAGTATTCAAGGAAAATCGATTCAGATTTATATATAATCTCCATATATATGTTCCTCCAGATTTGGTTACAAAGCGCTATAGAAGTTGTACTTTACTTCCGATCATTACAAAGTTCTCCAGAAAAATGTTTCTCAATTTAGGAACGAATATTGCATAATTTAGCGATTATCGGTTCAAAATAAGATATACATACACACACACCACATTTACCAATTATTCCAAATTATTATCGCAATGACCCTTATCGCATTGTTAGGGAGGTGTAGGGCATTATATAGTCGGCCCCGCCCGACATTCTGCTTTTCCTTACTGGTATTAGTAATAAATTCACTGAATGAAAAAATACCGAATTCAGTGGAAAGTCCAGAAAATAGAAATTTATACTTATAAAATTTCCAAATTCTTGTTTCATTGGTAATGCATCACATTATCATATTGCGATTGTATTGGAGTGAGCAGCTGTAATTATCGCATACCGAGCATTTTTATACCCTACCCCACACTGTGGTACAGGGTATTATGACTTGTGCATTTGTTTGTAACACCCAAAAGGAGAAGAGATAGATCCATTGTTTATTATACCGATCGACTTGTAATCACTTTCTGAGTCGATTTAGCTATGTCCGTCTGTCTGTACGTCTGTCCGTCTGTAGAAGTATTCTTGTAATGAAAGTACAGGTCCCAATTATGGCCCGATCTTGACGAAACTTTACACATACCTTTTTTTTGGCCCAAGGACGATCCCTATTCAATTTGGTTAAAATCGGTTCAGATTTGGATATAGCCCTTATATATATGTTAGCCCCGATTTGACATGTAAGCGCTGTAAAAACATTATTTTATATCCGATCAGTATGAAATTCAGCAGAAAGAGGTCTCTTATTATATGAATGAACACTGTTAAATTTGGAAGAAATCGGTTTAGATTTAGATATAGCCCCCATATATACGTTACCCCCGATATCACATGTAAGCGCCGTAAAAAATTTATTTTATAACCGATCAGCGTGAAATTCGGCAGAAAGAGGTTTCTTAATAATTGAAGGAATACTGCCAAATTCGGAGAAAATCGGTTCAGACTTAGATATAGCCCCCATATATATGTTACCCCCGATTTTACATGTAAGCGCTGTAAAAAGTGTATTTTTAATCCGATCAGTACGAAATTCGGCAGAAAGAGGTTTCTTATTACATGAATTACTACTGCCAAATTTGAGGGAAATCGGTTGAGATTTAGATATAGTCCACATATATATGTTACCCCCGATTTGACATGGAAGCGCTGTAGAACTGTATTTTAAATCCGATCAGTAAAAAAAATTGTCAGAAGAGGTTTCTCATTACATGAATTAACGCTGCCAAATTTGAGGGAAATCGGTTCAGATTTAGATATAGCCGATTTAGATATAGCCCCCATATATATGTTACCCCCGATTTGACATGTAAGTGCTGTAGAGACTGTATTTTATAACCGGTCAATACAAAATTTGACAGAAAGAAGTTTATTTTTACATGAATGAGTATTCAAGGAAAATCCGTTCAGATTTATATATAACCTCCATATATATGTTCCTCCTGATTTGGTAACAAAGCGCTATATAAGTTGCACTTTACTTCCGATCAAAATTTTCCAGAAAGATGTTCCTAATTTTTTTATATAAGCGCTATTTTAGAGACCTGAAAGGCTTCAGCGGAAATGAAAATTACAACATTACTTAAACCAATTATTCCAAGGTAGTACCAATTATTCCAAGGATGTACATACCCAACATACCCTGCATATATTATTTATACTGTGTACGACCAAAAATCGGACTATTTATTGTATTAAGGCTAATAATAACCACAGTAAATGCAAAAATGTCTAATATTATTATTAGTTCAATTTTTAATTCCACACATTATATTAAACTCCTCTTTGGAATAAGCCTTGACGTGGCGGGGGAGCTAAGTTCTTTCGTAAAAGAATGGAAATTAATTATTCCAACTATTCAAAAAGAAATTCTTAATGTACATTACCGAGGTGGTGTAGGGTATTATATAGTCGACCCCGCCCGACTTTACCCTTTCCTTACTGGTTGTTCATGTATTTTCTATATAATACTTGCAAGATATATCAAAATATGGGCTGTGCCACGCCCACTGGTCCTATTCCGCCCATTTGTAAGCCAATCACGTAGAATGCTACCAGATACATATACGCAAAATTTCAACACTCTCGCTAACAAAATGAGGAAGATAATTCAATTTCAAAATTTGGCTTATATGGGCGGTGGCACGCCCATTGGTCAGATCCCGCCAATTTTTGGACCAATCACGTGGACTGTCACCAGATACATATGTACAACATTACAGCGCTCTAGATAAAAAATTGTGCAAGATATATCAAATTCGAAATTTGGCTTATAAGGGCGGTGCCACGCCCATAGGGCCGACCCGCCCATTTTTGGACCAATCACGCAGACTGCCACTATATACATATACACAAAATTCCAGCACTCTCGCTAACATATTGTGCAAGATATATCAATTTCAAAATTTGGCTTATATGGGCGGGGCCAAGTCCATTGGTCCGATCCCGCCCATTTTTTGACCAATTACGTAGAATGCCACCAGATACATATACGCAACATTGCAGCACTCCCGCTAGCAAATTGAGCAAGATATCAAAATTTCAAAATTTGGTCTATGTGGGCGGGGCGACGCCCATTGAGCCGATCCCGCCCATTTTTGGACCAATCACGTAGACTGTCACCAGATACATATACTCAAACTTGCAGCACTCACGCTAACAAATTGTGCAAAATATCTCAATTTCAAAATTTGGCTTATATGGGCGGGGCCACGCCCATTGGTCCGATTCCGCCCGTTTTTGGAAAATTCACATATTCTGCCACTAAATGCATACACACAAAATTTCAGCACTGTAGCTAAAAATTTTTCTCAATATCAAAATTGGACCCATATGGGGGGGTCCACGCCCACTTGATATATCGAAAATTCAAGTACCCCATTTTCAGCACCCCCTACACATGTACATTCTGTGAAAATTTCAAGAAGATCGGTCTAGCCGTTTAGACGTCTATACGGAACAAACAAACCCACAAACAGACACTCTCTTTTATATATACTAGCTGAGCCCGGTGCGCTTCGCTGCCCATGTTAAAATTAGCGCTGTAGAAACTGTATTTTATATCCGATCAGTACGAAATTCGGCAGAAAGAGGTTTGTTTTTACAAGTATGAACGCTGCCAAATTCGGAGAAAATCGGTTCAGATTTAGATATAGCCCCCATATATATGTTACCCCCGATTTGACATGTAAGCGTTGTAGAAACTGTATTTTATATCCGATCAGTACGAAATTCGGCAGAAAGAGGTTTCTTATTACATGAAGGAATATTGCCAAATTCGGAGAAAATCGGTTCAGATTTAGATATAGTCCCCATATATATGATACCCCCGATTTGAAATTCAAGCGCTGTAGAAACTGTATTTTATATCTGATCAGTAAGAAATTCGGCAGAAAGAGGTTTCTTATTACATGAAGGAATACCGCAAAATTCTGAGAAAATCGGTTCAGATTTAGATATATCCCCCATATATATGTTACCCCCAATTTGACATATATGCGCTGTAGAGACTGTGTTTTATATCCGATCAGGAGAAAATTCGTCAGAAACGGGTTTCTATTTTACATGAATGAGTATTCAAGGAAAATCGATGCAGATTTATATATAACCTCCATATATATGTTCCTCGAGATTTGGTTACAAAGCGCTATAGAAGTTGTACTTTACTTCCGATCATTACAAAGTTCTCCAGAAAAATGTTTCTCAATTTAGGAACGAATATTGCTTAATTTAGCGATTATCGGTTCAAAATACATTTACCAATTATTCCAAATTATTATCGCAATGACCCTTATCGCATTGCTAGGGAGGTGTAGGGTATTATATAGTCGGCCCCGCTCGACTTTCTGCCTTTCCTTACTGGTATTAGTAATAAATTCATTAAATGAAAAAATACCGAATTCAGTGGAAAGTCCTGAAAATGGAAATGTATACTTATAAAATTTCCAAATTCTTGTTTCATTGGTCATGCATCACATTATAGTATTACGATTGTATTGGAGTGAGCAGCTGTAATTATCGCATACCGAGCATTTTTGTTCATGTATTTCCTATATAATACTTGCAAGATATATCAAAATGTGGGCTGTGCCACGCCCACTGGTCTTATTCCGCCCATTTGTAAGCCAATCACGTAGACTGCTACCAGATACATATACGCAAAATTTCAACACTCTCGCTAACAAAATGAGCAATATAATTCAATTTCAAAATTTGGCTTATATGTGCGGTGGCACGCCCATTGGTCAGATCCCGCCAATTTTTGGACCAATCACGTGGACTGTCACCAGATACATATGTACAACATTACAGCACTCTAGATAAAAAATTGTGCAAGATATATCAATTTCGAAATTTGGCTTATAAGGGCAGGGCCACGCCCATTGGTCCGATCCCGCCCATTTTCTGACCAATTACGTAGCATGCCACCAGGTACGTATACACAACATTGCAGCACTCCCGATAGCAAATTGTGCAAGATATCAAAATTTGGTCTATGTGGGCGGGGCCACGCCCATTGGGCCGATCCCGCCCATTTTTGGACCAACCACGCAGACTGCCACCATATACATATACACAAAATTCCAGCACTCTCGCTAACATATTGTGCAAGTTATATCAATTTCAAAATTTGGCTTATATGGGCGGGGCCAAGCCCATTGGTCCGATCCCGCCCATTTTTTGACCAATTACGTAGAATGCCACCAGATACATATACGCAACATTGCAGCACTCCCGCTAGCAAATTGTGCAAGATATCAAAATTTCAAAATTTGGTCAATGTGGGCGGGGCCACGCCTATTGGTCCGAACCCGCCCATTTTTGGACCAATCACGTAGATCGCCAACGGATATATATACACACAATTCCAGGTCTCTCGCTAACAAATTGTGCAAGATATCACATTTTTAAAATTTGGCTTATATGGGCGGTGCCACTCCCATTGGTTCGATCCCGCCCGTTTTTGGATCAATCACGTGGACTGCCATCAGATACATATGTACAACATTACAACACTCTAACTAACAAATTGTGCAAGATATATCAATTTCAAAATTTTGCTTATATGGGTGGGGCCACGCCCATTGGTCCGGTCCCGCCCATTTTTTGACCAATTACGTAGAATGCCACCAGATACATATACGCAGCATTGCAGCACTCCCGCTAGCAAATTGTGCAAGATATCAAAATTTCAAAATTTGGTCTATGTGGGCGGGGCCACGCCCATTGGTCCGATCCCGCCCATTTTTGGAGCCATCACGTAGACTGCCACCATATACATAACATTCCAGCACTCTCGCTAACAAATTGTGCAAAATATCTCAATTTCAAAATTTGGCTTATATGGGCGGGGCCACGCCCATTGGTCCGATTCCGCCCATTTTTCGAAAATTCACATAATCTGACACTAAATGCATACACACGAAATTTCAGCACTCTAGCTAAAAATTTTTCTCAATACCAAAATTTGACCCACATGGGCGGGTCCACGCCCACTTGATATATCGAAAATTCAAGTACCCTATTTTCAGCACCCCCTACACATGTACATTCTGTGAAAATTTCAAGATGATCGGTCTAGCCGTTTAGACGTCTATACGGAACAAACATACAAACCCACAAACAGACACTCTCTTTTATATATATAGATTTCAAAATTTGTGTACCAAATATATTTTCTTTCGATTCAAACATATCAAAAAAGGCGATTTTGCCCCGTGTAGTCTATATTGTAAGGGAAAAAATGCAACCAGTCTCCTAAAAATCTGTTTGCAATTGACTTGGTTACTAAAGGAAAAGGAAATGGATGTTTGTGGTGATAGCAATAATACAAAAATTTCAAAAAATAAAAAGGTATACTTATGTATAAAATCTTCACAAATAATGTCCAACCTTGCCCACCGTAAGAACAAAAACCGTTTCTAGGTTACTTGTCTTTAAATCCTGAAATTGTGAAACACATATTTTTTTGTGAATGTCAGTTTGCAAATACACACAGAATACAGTTTGATTGCCTCAACCGAATTATGTGCCAACCGAATTTTGGTAGTTCTGTCTACTACCACGCGATTCCATCAGGACAACCAACATTTTGGTTGTGGTATACTTCTGCTTCCATGTTGACAACAATCATAGTTGGTTGCGCCAACTACGAAAATGGTGGCTAAAATTATCTGTTGTATTGCCACAACCAACCAACTGTTTAAAAAATTGGTTGTTCTGACAATTTGTCAGTCAGTTTTGTCAACAGTTTTCATTTATTTTTATTTTATTTATTGAAGAAAAAACCAAACAATTCATAACAAAATTAAAATTCCCATATTACAAATTCATCACTATTATGAGATGTGGAAATATTTCACACAAATTTTAGTACACGAAAAAAACACAAAACTTTTATGCAAATATCGCTTAACCCTGTGTTTTCAATTTCATGATTGTTGCTTTAATTTGTTAATTATGTAAAACATTTTGCACAACATATTCTGCATTCCACACATTATTATCCACACGAGATTATTTTTGACTACATATACCGTTCTTGAACAAAATGTTGAATATTTATTCATGTCGAGTAATTTTATTATACCCTACACCACACTGTGGTACAGGGTATTATAAGTTTGTTTCACGGCAGATGTTTGTAACACCTTAAAATAACACAGCTAGACCCACCTTAAAGTATACCGATCGACTCAGAATCACTAGCTGAGTCGATTTAACGATGTCTGTCCGTCCGTCCGTCCGTCTGTCCATGTAAAGTTGTTCGTCGACTACATGTGGCAATTTCACTCCGATCGTTCTGAAATTTTGCAGTTTAGAGTATTTCGCGGCTGTTAAGATCGCTATTGAATTTGGTTGAAAGCGGTTCAGATTTAGATATAGCTCCCATATATATCTTTCGTCCGATTTGGCCCTTTAGTCCTATAGAAGCTGTATTTTACATCCGATCGTTTTGAAATTTAGAATGGTAGAGTTTCCCAAACATATTCGGCTTAAAACATATATATGTTTAGGGTACACTCTAAACATATAGTAGTTGGTACATACAAAAATTATATATTTGGGAAGATGTCCTTCTAATCAAATCTTTGTTTGCATCCCAATAGGTTATTATTTGGTACTATTATTTCCGAAACAAATATTTATTTGCATTTAAGCATTTGAAAAATACATAAATTGTATTCAATTTATCAGTAATTCAATGTTAATTTTTTAGAAATGTTAAATGTTCGTAAAATAATAATAATTGAAATCGTATAATCTTGGATCAAAATAAATTACTGAAGGATTGACAACTAATGATGGCTTGGAATACTCAGAAAATTTAAATGATTAATTTAAAACGGAAGTTAATATGGTATCATAACTGGGAGGTACAATTCGAAAACAAGGAAAAATTAAAACTGAAATTCGAAAAAGTCAGTAAATGTTTTAAAATTTTTGTTAAATGAAATATATTTGGAGAAATTCCTAAACAATAATTTTATTGGTATTTAAACACATATTTTATTTGAGAAATTTAGTTTGCAAATAAATTTTGTTGTAATATATTAATATATGCGTTCCAAATATATTTAATTGATTTTCAAATAAAATTTATTTGCTCAGAAATATATAATACTAGCTGAGCCCGGTGCGCTTCGCTGCCCATGTTAAAATTAGCGCTGTAGATACTGTGTTTTATATCCGATCAGTACGAAATTCGACAGAAACAGGTTTCTATTTTACATGAATGAGTATTCAAGGAAAATCGATTCAGATTTATATATAACCTCCATATATATGTTCCTCCAGATTTGGTTACAAAGCGCTATAGAAGTTGTACTTTACTTCCGATCATTACAAAGTTCTCCAGAAAAATGTTTCTCAATTTAGGAACGAATATTGCATAATTTAGCGATTATCGGTTCAAAATAAGATATACATACACACACACACACCACATTTACCAATTATTCCAAATTATTATCGCAATGACCCTAATCGGCCCCGCCCGACTTTCTGCCTTTCCTTACTGGTATTAGTGATAAATTCACTGAATGAAAAAATACCGAATTCATTGGAAAGTCCAGAAAATAGAAATGTATACTTATAAAATTTCCAAATTCTTGTTTCATTGGTCATGCATCACATTATCATATTGCGATTGTATTGGAGTGAGCAGCTGTAATTATCGCAAACCGAGCATTTATGTTCATGTATTTCCTATATAATACTTGCAAGATATATCAAAATATGGCTTATATGGGCAGTGGCACGCCCATTGGTCAGATCCCGCGAATTTTTGGACCAATCACGTGGACTGTCACCAGATACATATGTACAACATTACAGCACTCTAGATAAAAAATTGTGCAAGATATATCAATTTCGAAATTTGGCTTATAAGGGCGGGGCCACGCCCACTGGTCCGATCCCGCCCATTTTCTGACCAATCACGCAGACTGCCACCATATACATATACACAAAATTCCAGCACTCTCGCTAACATATTGTGCAAGATATATCAATTTCAAAATTTGGCTTATGTGGGCGGGGCCACGCGCATTGGTCCGCTCCCGCCCATTTTTGGAAAAATCACGTGGACTGCTACCAGATACATATACACAACATTGCAGCACTCTCGCTAGCAAATTGTGCAAGATATCGAAATTTCAAAATTTGGTCTATGTGGGCTGGGCCACGCCCATTGAGCCGATCCCGCCCATTTTTGGACCAATCACGCAGACTGCCACCATATACATATACACAAAATTCCAGGTCTCTCGGTATAAAATTGTGCAAGATATCACATTTTTTAAATTTGGCTTATATGGGCGGTGCCAGGCCCATTGGTCCGATCCCGCCCATTTTTGGAAAAATCACGTGGACTGCTACCAGATACATATACACAACATTGCAGGACTCTCGCTGGCAAATTGTGCAAGATATCTCAATTTAAAAATGTGGTCTATGTTGCCGGGGCCACGCCCATTGAGCCGATCCCGCCCATTTTTGGACCAATAACGGAGACTGTCACCAGATACATATAAACAAAACTGCAGCACTCTTGATAATAAATTGTGCAAGAAATCGAAATTTCAAAATTTGGTCTATGTAGGCGGGGCCAAGCCCATTGGGCCGATCCCGCCAATTTTTGGGCCAATCACGTAGACTGTCACCAGATACATATACACAACATTGCAGCACTCTCGCTAGCAAATTGTTCAAGATATCGAAATTTCAAAATTTGGTCTATGTTGGCGGGGCCACGCCCATTGGGCCGATCCCGCCAATTTTTGGACCAATCACGTAGACTGTCACCAGATACATATACACTCAAATACAGAACTCTCTCTAATAAATTGTAGAAAATATTTGAATTTCAAAATTTGGCTTATATGGGTGGGGCCACGCCCATTGGTCCGACTCCGCCCATTTTTGGAAAATTCACATTATCTGCTAAATGCATACACAAAAAATTTCAGCACTCTAGGTAAACAATTTTCTTAATATCAAAATTGGACCCCTATGGGCGGGTCCACGCCCACTTGATATATCGAAAATTCAAGTACCCTATTTTCAGCACCCCCTTCACATGTACATTCTGTGAAAATTTCAAGATGATCGGTCTAGCCGTTTAGACGTCTATACGGAACAAACATACAAACATACAAACAAACCCACAAACAAACCCACAAACAGACACTCTCTTTTATATATATAGATAGACTAGCTGCACCCGGTCCACTTCGTTGCCCCAGACTTCAGATTTCCGATCCCGTCAATTTGTTAACCAATTACGTAGACTGCCATCAAATGCATATTTACAAAAGTACAACACTCTCGCTAACAAATTGTTCAAGGTATTTCAATTTCAGAAATTTGCTTATAAGGGTGGGGCCACGCCCATTGGTCCGATCCCAACCCTTTTGGACCATTCACGTAGACTATCACCAGATCGATATGCAAAAAATTACAGCACTTTCGATACAAATTTCAAAATTTGGCTTATACTCGCATAGGCGGGGCAACGTCCATTGGTCTGATCCCGCCCATTTTTGGTCGAATCACATAGACTGTCATCAGATACATATTCCCAAAACTGCAGCGCTCACTTAAACAAATTGTGCAAGATATCTCAATTTCAAAATTAGGCTGCTATGGGCGGTGCCGCCCTTTTTTGTGTAATCACGTAGACTGCGTGAGATGCACAAAATCACAGCACTCTCGCTAACAAATTGTGCATGATATCTCAATTTCAAAATTTGGTTTATATGGGCGGGGCCAGGCCCATTGATCCGATCCCGCCACTTTTTAGAACATTCACGTAGGCTATCATCAGATACATATGCACAAAATTACAGAACTATCGCTAAACAACTGTGTAAGACATCTCAATTTCAAAATTTAGTTTATATGGGCAGGGCCACGGCCATTGATCCGATCCCGGCCTTTTTTGGACCAATAACGTAGACTACCACCAGACATCACTCTCGCTAAAAATTGTGCAAGATATGTGTCTCCATTTCAAAATTTGGCTTATATAGGCGGGGCCATGTCCATTGGTCTGATCCCGCCAATTTTTGGGCGAATCGCGTAGACTGTCATCAGATACATATGTCCAAAACTGCAGCACTCTCGATAATAAATTGTGCAAGATATTTCAATTGCAAAATTTGGCTTATAGGGACGTGGCCACGCCCATTGGTTCGATGCCGCTCATTTTTGGACCAATCACGTAGACTACCACCATATATACACGAAATTACAGCACTCTCGGTAAAAAATTGTGCAATATATTTCAAAATTTGGCTTATATGGGGGGGGGGCACGCCCATTGTTCTGATCCCGCCCATTTTTGGACCAATCACGTTGACTGCCACCATATACATATACACAAAATTCCAGCACTCTCGCTGCAAAATATCTCAATTTCAAAAGTTGGCTTATATGGGCGGGGCCACGCCTATTGGTCCGAACCCGCCCATTTTTGGACCAATCATGTAGGTCGCCAACGGATATATATATACAAAATTACAGGTCTCTCGGTAACAAATTGTGCAAGATATCACATTTTTAAAATTTGGCATATATGGGCGGTGCCACGCCCATTGGTCCGATCCCGCTCAAATATACGATCAAATGATGATTAACGATTTATGACAATATTCATCTGGCAACACTGTATCTAGCGCATACTATACAATGAAGCGTGACATTTTAATACATCAAACAAACGAAAGAGAACATAAAATGAATGAAAATTATGCGCCACAATAAAAAACTAAATAATTGTTAGCTCTAAATCGTATCCGTGATAAGCCATGAGTGTTCTAAATCTTCTGAATTAGAATAACAAAATGAGCCCATGAAAGAGAAGCACAGAGAGAGAGAGAGAGAAAGATAGAGCCTATTAGACCACCATAAGAGAAACTTCAAGCAATTGGATTCTAAAAATCCAAAGAGGTCAGTGTTTAAAATCTCCTAGTTAGAACCCCGAAGTTGACCATCCATCTATCATCGTACCGGCAAAACATATCTTACATTAATTAATTATCTCAATCGGTCATCTGCTGCTGCTGCTACTGCTGCACATATGTGGGAGAGCTCAAACCCAGTTCAGTGCTCCACTGTGGCTTCAGTTGAGAATCAGACTTATATGGAAACGGTGCTAGAAAAAATTCAAATCGGAAATTTTGCTTAAACAAAATGACAACAAAACTGTGAATAGAAAAATAACAAAATAATATGGGCATCATCTGCTCGGAATTCTAGTATTTGTAAATTTCTAAATTAAATTCGTGCAATTCAATCGAATCAAGTTCTCTAAATCGAACGGAAATGGAAAATTATAAAATTTTATCGACAAACTTCTGAAAAAAAGACGTGTTCACTAAATATACAACAACATATCAACAACGCAAAATAGGCATTTAAAAAGCATCCATCGGCATCTAAAGAAATATTATAAAAACAATGTAAATAAAAACTATTGTATTTATTTACTTTGTTATTTTATTTTACTTTGTATTTTTTGTTTTTTTTTGTGTTTCCGAGAAAGTAGAAGTGCATTTATCTTAATTATATAATTCATTAGGAACAAAATTTCAATGAATCATTAATAATTGAAATCAAATAGAGATAACACAGATAGTTTGTATAGAAAACTATACATTAAGGTGGTTCGACATAAGACTTTATTAAGACCCAGTGATCATTATATTATTTTGTGGATAAAGTAGTAAAATATATTAAACCATCCACCATAAAATGTTATACTAAGGTTGTCATTCCCCTTGCACCTCCTTGAAATATTGATATGTTTATAATACACTCGACGCTGTTTGGGAAGATATTGTCCTGAACAAATATTTGTTTGCATCCAGGGTTTGGGCTTCGGGAAGAGTCGGGACAAAATTCCTGGGAATTTAGCAGAGTTTTCACTTGCCAATTCCCTGCTTTCTTAAAATATATTCCCAAAAAATATTATCCCAAACATATGTTGATTGAAACATTAACGGTACGATCCAAATATATAATATTTGGAACACACTAATATTATATGTTTGGGAAAATGTTGTTCTAAATAAAATTTTGTTTCCATTCAAATATTTTTTTTTATTTTGTACTATTATTTCCCAAACAACAATTTATTATTTATTTATTTATACGAACTACAATACCAAGTAAATTTATATTGTAATTTTACGGTCCAGGGAAAGCCGCTAGACAGAACAGAGCCTCTGGTGGGAATCGAACCGACGACCCCCAAGCAGGCACACTACCTACTCACTGCAGGGGCGTTCGCACATGCGGAAAAAATTGCTTCTGTAGTTTCCCGAAAATATTCGGCTTGAAACATAAATATTTTTAAAGTACACTCCAAATAAATATGTTATATTTAATACAAGCAAATAACGGGTTTTCCAATAGGGATGATATGATTTTGAAGTGACGTCTCGGCCATTTGTAATATGTCATGATCTGTTTTTCATTGTATTCAGTAGTGTTTACAATTTCATCGTGGAAAGTTATACGCAAGAACAACGTTTACAAATTATTCAGTTTTATTATCACAATAATCGTTCTCCAATTTTTCGTGCGCTAAGTCAATTTTTTTACCTTGACACCCATGAGCAATATTTAAGCTCTCGTTAAGCAATATTTGAGCTCTCGTTAAGAGCTATCTTTTTGCCATTGACCGATTCCCGATCCGACGTACCGTTAAGGAGCTAGAGCAAAAATCAACTTTCCGTTCACATTTGAAAATGATGCTAAGTCCATTTTTTTTTAAATAAAAAAAAAAACACTTTCCAGTCGACCTTGACACCCATGATGGCCTAAAAGAAGTTGTGATTTAACACCATTAGACTATTTGTTGCGCGGTTTTTTGAAGTCATTGGTCTTTCGAAATAAACCAGACTCTCTTCAAGCTTTACAAGTCAATATTGAACGTGCCATTCATGACATACGACTTGATTTAGTGGAAAAAGTGCTCGAAAATTGGTTTCATCGAATTCGCAGAAGAAGTCGTGGAGGACATTTGACTGACGTTCTATTTAGAACTTAATTGTATCGATTGTACTTCACATTAAATAAAAAACTTTTGAATTTCCTTAACAATAAGTGTCTTTTTTTCAAAGAAATACTATAACTCTTATTGGAAAACCCATTACATACGGTTTAATTAATATATATATACAAAATTACAGGTCTCTCGGTAACAAATTGTGCAAGATATCACATTTTTAAAATTTGGCATATCCCGCCCATTTTTGGAAAAATCACGTGGACTGCTACCAGATAGACTGTCATCAGATACATATGTCCAAAACTGCAGCACTCTCGATAATAAATTGTGCAAGATATTTCAATTTCAAAATTTGGCTAATATGGGCGGGGCCACGCCCATTGTTCTGATCCCGCCCATTTTTGGACCAATCATGTAGGTCGCCAACGGATATATGTATACAAAATTACTGGTCTCTCGGTAACAAATTGTGCAAGATATCACATTTTTAAAATTTGGCATATATGGGCGGTGCCACGCCCATTGGTCCGATCCCGCTCAAATGATGATTAACGATTTATGACAATATTCATCTGGCAACACTGTATCTAGCGCATACTATACAATAAAGCGTGACATTTTAATACATCAAACAAACGAAAGAGAACATAAAATGAATGAAAATTATGCGCCACAATAAAAAACTAAATAATTGTTAGCTCTAAATCGTATCCGTGAAAATTTCAAGAAGATCGGTCCAGCCGTTTAGACGTCTATACGGAACAAACAAATAAACAAACCCACAAACAGACACTCTATTTTATATATATAGATTTCGTGTGTACCCTAAACATTTAATATTTCAAGCAGAATATGTTTGGCACAACCTACTCAGAAGCGTTTTTTTCAGCGTGTAGATTTTCTTCAAACAGGCATTGTTCTCTTCGCAATGATGCTAATTTTTGTAAATATTATACGTTTTTTTTTGTTTATTTAAAAAAAAAATGTCTACTGGTTTTAGCTACAGCTTCTAAACTTCTGTTTCCACGTGAAAGAATAATTATTAACATTTGTTGTCCTCATAATTTACTTTTATTTAACGGGTATCCCTGCTTAATCGAGCATATAATTTAAATGGTTATATAGTCCAAATACTAAAGGAATAAGGGGGATTTTAAAGAAAAAACTTAAAAAAATTACCATAAAAAATTTGTTTAATATTACGTTCGTGTTTACGACTCCATATTTGGGATGTAACGAAAATGAGAAAGCGAATAGTGAAATATGCATTTTTGCGAAAGCGAATGCGAAATAGTTTGACTTGATAGTTTGGTACTTTTCCAGGATATTCAAGTATTAAGAATGTTTTTCATATTTGTACCTCCTGTTACCACAAGGACAAGCATATTTTTCAACTGTTTTGAAGAGAAGTGGAAGAGGTTTTCATTGGTATTTATATTTTCAAAATGTGTGAAGCGAATAAGAAGATCTAACACTTTATACAAATGGAAGCGAATATTGAAATATATTTTTGCGAAAGCGAATGCGAATGTTAAAATGATGCGAATAATTCGCGTTCGCATATGCGAATGCGAATATTCGTCACATCCCTGCTCCATATTATACCAAAAAATGTTATGCACAGCCCTTCGAAAAAAATTTTGTTGCATAGTGTTACTTATGCAAAAACTACAATCTGCAGGATAGTTTGAAAATGTTTTTCTGGAATATTAAAACCAAATCGAACGTATATTGGGGCCATATAAAAATATTGATCGATTTGGACCATTTTTTTTAGAAATGGTTTAGGATGACATAAAATATAATCTGTAATGTTTATCCACGCCGGTTGCCCAATGTTGCTTCTAGAACGTGAAGTAGTCAAATCAGAAGGTACCAGTATACGAGTATGGGCAAACATGTGGACCATTTTTTTCCAGTAATAGTTAAAGGCTTATTGCAACATAAATTACCAAAATGCAGTCAAAGTGGTTGTATAGCGTGGCTTTTAGAAAGTGGGGAAGTCAAATCTGAAGGTATCGTTATATGAACCGATTAGGCATATTTTCTAGTATAATAAAAATAAATTGGCAAAGCTCTGCGGGATAGGTTGTCCATTGTGACTTCTCATTTAGCCTCATGGCAATCAGATGATAATAATCCCATCACATGTAACATCTCATAGCTTCTGTACAATTGTTCGATAAAATTGATATAATTTTCGGATGAGAATTTTGCTCAACCAAAATGTTCTTGATTTTTCTCTGTGTATTTCCCTCGTCTCACATTCAATTATCGCAAGTTTGTGCAAAAGCGTTTCGACACCAAAATTTGTTGCGGTCGGTATTGCATACTTTTTTCAAATGCGATATGGCAGTTTAATTTTAACCACATTTTTTGGTGAATGGTTTGAGATAACATCGCAACACTGCATTATGGAAATTTAATTTATTAGTCTACTTTAGATAAGCAGTCAGCCTACAATAACATTAATTATGACGGAATTTGGTAAGTTTCAGAATGGTATTTACATATTCGTGTACATTTCACTTATTTTTATATTTACTAACTAATTTCTTGAAAAATCAGTGCAAATTTTAGTGATTTTAAAAAATATTTATTGTAAAAAATTTTAAAGAAACTAAACACATATAAAGTATTTTTCATTAAGCTTCACTAAGCCTTTAATTTAAATAAAACAAAGTGTGTGTGAGTGTACAATTTCGGGACTTTTCCTGAAAGTGGACTGTAATGAATTTCACACACTCCCAACATTTTAATTAGTTTGGCCGTTTTAGAAATTCGTGGAAAGAGACAAAAAATAAAAGACAGACAGATTTCAGGTTTTAGTAAAGAGAATTCAGTTTCAGTTTATACTAGGGATATTCAGCACCACAGTAACTGAAAATTTAAAATTATGCTGGATAAAGAGTTACCATATGTACAGACTAATTTAAACCTAAATGGGAAATATAAGAAAATGTTCGCAGTGACCGTTAATTCAATTTTTAATTCAATCCAGTTTGTATATTCAGTACTTCTGTGCAACATAGGGAACTTGAAACTATAGTTAAACACGGTTTAACAGTGAGATAACATTGAACTTTATACGTTTCGGTTGAATGACCGCCGCTGCTTCCCTTGCAAGAACTCATCCCAAATGTCCGATTTTCAATGACTCTGGCGCATAAAACTGGCTACTTTTGAGCGATGTCATGGGTTATGTTGGCTTTGTAGGTCGCTGTGGTCTGTAGCATATTCGCATCGACATGCGACTTAAGAAAACCCACAAAGGAAAGTCTAACGGAGTTACGATCTCGGCGGCCAGTGCACATTACCTCCATGTGAGACGACCATGCTCCCAAATCGATCATGAAAAGCTAAGCTGTGCGGCACATAGCGCTGTTCTGTTGAAACCACGTACTGTTAGTGTCCATATCATCCAATTCAGGTCAAAATAAGTTTGTAATCAATCGCAGACGCCGTTCTCAAAGAAATATGGGCCTATGAGGCCCCCATGCCAAAATCCACACTACACAGTGACATTTTTGCGGGATGCATTGGACGCTTTTGGATCTCATGTGGATTGTGTATCGTCCTAAATCCGACAATTTTGTTTTGTAACATACCCATTCACCAATAAATGGGTCTCACAGTAAGGCGGGGCCAGAACGGAACACTCATTTTGATAAAACAATTTTATCATTTTCACGTGCTGTTGAGCGCTATATCCGTCTATGGTGATTTTGCAAAACAGACTGAATAATAAACAGTCAATTCGACAGATGAAGTTCCAACAATATGGTCGCTATCAACTGCCACTTCTCTTTTGGTTGTCCCTTTATATAGTTAATTTCATATTAAATCGGATACCTTTTTTAAATCACCATCCCCGACGATCTTCTCAAAATCAGACTGCACAATTTTAGTAGATGTTATTAGCATCCTAAATCTTGCTTCAAGAGTGACATAACTCAAAATTGAAAACTGTCAAAATGTGTAACTTTAATTCCGTAAAAGAATATAAGTTACATGAAACAAGATGTTTAAAAACCCTGGAATAATCCGAAATATGTTTCTTTACTAGCACGGGGGGAAATCGTCTTTTTGATATGTTTGAGTTCAAAGAAAATATATTTGGAACAAAAAAGTTTAAATATTAGATACATATTTATGAACAAATACATTTTATTTGAATATCAAGAAACTTTTTTGGAGCGCATATGTTAATATATTACAACAGATATATTTGGGAACTAATTTTCTCAAATAAAATATGAATATATAAATACAAAAAAATCTAGTATTTAAGAATTTTCTAAAAAATATTTAATTTAAGAAAGATTTGCAAAACTTTGCTCTCTTTTTCGATTTTCACTTTTAATAGTCGTTATTCATGATAATACGATTTAAATTGTACAGGACTTTAGACAACATTAACAATTTCTTAAAAGTGGACCTTGAATTACTGAAAAACTTAAAACAAATAAAAACTTAAAACAAATAAAGACTTTTTACGATCATTTAAAATTGACATACAGTTAAGGTATCTATATTCGAATAGTTTTTGAATGCAAATAAAACTTTATTGCGGAAATAATAGTCTCAAACAAAAAGAAATATGACGGAAACAAGAATATGCTTAGAACATCATCTTCCCAAATATATATAATATTTGTGTTGTCCAAATATTATATATTTCAAGTGTACCCTAAACATATATGTGTTTCAAGCAGTATATGTTTGGGACAATATACTACAGAATCGATTTTTTCCAGCGTATATAAAATAAATTTCATGTTGCTTGCTGGGATTAATTTAAGGTCATTTGAAAAATTCGCATTTCTATAAGACCACCTCAAAAATTTTAAATTTTGAGTTATGACGCTCTTGAAGTGAGTGAGCGAGCGATATATACACATATGACCAAAATAATAAGTACTTGAGTGTTTATGTATATTTCATGGTTAATTAAATAAATGCATTTATTGTAGCGCAAAACAAAGTTTAATTTTCATTAAACTTAAAAAAAAACAAATATTTATGAGCTAGTGACATAAATCAACTCGTTGAAGCATTTAAAAGAAAAAAAATTGATAAAAATTAGTGGACATAATAATAAGTACATTCTACACGCTGAAAAAAATGGCTTCTGTAGTATATTGTCCCAAACATATTCGGCTTGAAACATATATATGTTTAGGGTACACTCTAAACATATAGTATTTGGTACATACAAAAATTATATATTTGGGAAGATGTCCTTCTAAACAAATCTTTGTTTGCATCCCAATAGGTTATTATTTGGGACTATTATTTCCGAAACAAATATTTATTTGCATTTAAGCATTTGAAAACCAGTAAGGAAAGGCTAAAGTCGGGCGGGGCCGACTATATAATACCCTACATCACTCTCGTAATATTGAATAACTCTGAAATATAAATTTTGTAGTTCATGTATAAATTGTTTATTCTAAATTTCAAAACGATTGGATGTAAAATACAGCTTCTATAGAACTAAAGGGCCAAATCGGACGAAACATATATATGGGAACTATAGCTAAATCTTAACCGATTTTCCTCAAATTCGGCAATGTTGGTTCATGGATCAAGAAACTCTACCATTCTAAATTTCAAAACGATTGGATGTAAAATACAGCTTCTATAGGACTAAAGGGCCAAATCGGACGAAACATATATATGGGAGCTATAGCTAAATCTTAACCGATTTTCTTCAAATTCGGCAATGTTGGTTCATGGATCAAGAAACTCTACCATTCTAAATTACAAAACGATTGGATGTAAAATACAGCTTCTATAGGACTAAAGGGCCAAATCGGACGAAAGATATATATGGGAGCTATATCTAAATCTGAACCGATTTCAACCAAACAGCTGCGAAGTACTCTAAACTGCAAAATTTCAGAACGATCGGAGTGAAATTGCGACCTGTAGTCGACGAACAACTTTACATCTACATACGGACGGACATGCTTAAATCGACTCAGCTAGTGATTCTGAGTCGATCGGTTTACTTTAAGGTGGGTCTAGCTGTGTTATTTTCAGGTGCTACAAACATCTGCCGTGAAACAAACTTATAATACCCTGTACCACAGTGTGGTGTAGGGTATAAATACATAAATTGTATTCAATTTATCAGTAATTCAAAGTTAATTTTTTAGAAATGTTAAATGTTCGTAAAATAATAATTGAAATCGTATAATCTTGAATCAAAATAAATTACTGAAGGATTGACAACTAATGATGGCTTGGAATACTCAGAAAATTTAAATGACTAATTTAAAACGGAAGTTAATATGGTATCATAACTGGGAGGTACAATTCGAAAACAAGGAAAAACCAGTAAGAAAAGGCTAAAGTCGGGCGGTGCCGACTTTATAATACCCTACACCACTCTCGTAATATTGAATAACTCTGATATATAAATGTTGTAATTCATGTATAAATTGTTTACATAAATTTACTTTTGGGACATTTTATACTTAAATAATACCCTGTACCACAGTGTGTCGTTTTTATACCACAGTGGGTATAAAAACGATTGGATCTAAAGAGCCAAATCGGATGAGCTATAGCTAAATCTTTACCGATTTTCTTCAAATTCCGCAATGTTGGTTCGTGAATCAAGAAACTCTACCATTCTACATTTCAAAACGATTGGATATAAAATATAGCTTCTATAGAACTAAAGGGCCAAATCGGACGAAACATATATATGGGAGCTATAGCTAAATCTTAACCGATTTTCTTCAAATTCGGTAGTGTTGGTTCATGGATTAAGAAACTCTACCATTCTAAATTTCAAAACGATTGGATGTAAAATACAGCTTTTATAGGACTAAAGGGCCAAATCGGACGAAATATATATATATGGGAGCTATAGCTAAATCTTAACCGATTTTCTTCAAATTCGGCAGTGTTGGTTCATGGATCAAGAAACTCTACTATTCTAAATTTCAAAATGATTGGATGTAAAATACAGCTTCTACAGGACTTAAGGCCAAATCGGACGAAACATATATATGGGAGCTATAGCTAAATCTTAACCGATTTTCTTCAAATTCGGCAGTGTTGCTTCATGGAGCAAGAAACTCTGATATATAAATTTTGTAATTCATGTATAAATTGTTTACATAAATTTACTTTTGGGACATTTTATACTTAAATAATACCCTGTATTACAGTGTGGTGTAGGGTATAAAAACGATTGGATCTAAAGAGCCAAATCGGATGAGCTATAGCTAAATCTTTACCGATTTTCTTCAAATTCCGCAATGTTGGTTCATGAATCAAGAAACTCTACCATTCTACATTTCAAAACGATTGGATGTAAAATATAGCTTCTATAGAACTAAAGGGCCAAATCGGACGAAACATATATATGGGAGCTATAGCTAAATCTTAACCGATTTTCTTCAAATTCGGTAGTGTTGGTTCATGGATCAAGAAACTCTACCATTCTAAATTTCAAAACGATTGGACGTAAAATACAGCTTCTACAGGACTAAAGGGCCAAATCGGACGAAACATATATATGGGAGCTATAGCTAAATCTTAACCGATTTTCTTCAAATTCGGTAGTGTTGGTTCATGGATCAAGAAACTCTACCATTCTAAATTTCAAAACGATTGGACGTAAAATACAGCTTCTACAGGACTAAAGGGCCAAATCGGACGAAACATATATATGGGAGCTATAGCTAAATCTTAACCGATTTTTTTCAAATTCGGCAATGTTGGTTCATGGATCAAGAAACTCTACCATTCTGAATTTCAAAACGATTGGATGTAAAATACAGCTTC
Organism: Eudasyphora cyanicolor; assembly: GCA_963930755.1. Lineage (NCBI taxonomy): Eukaryota > Metazoa > Arthropoda > Insecta > Diptera > Muscidae > Eudasyphora > Eudasyphora cyanicolor. The sequence goes on along the minus strand of OZ005736.1, from coordinate 203,865,180 downwards.
TATAGGACTAAAGGGCCAAATCGGACGAAAGATATATATGGGAGCTATATCTAAATCTGAACCGATTTTCTTCAAATTAGGCAATGTTGGTTCATGGATCAAGAAACTCTACCATTCTGAATTTCAAAACGATTGGATGTAAAATACAGCTTCTATACGACTAAAGGGCCAAATCGGACGAAAGATATATATGGGAGCTATATCTAAATCTGAACCGATTTTCTTCAAATTCGGCAATGTTGGTTCATGGATCAAGAAACTCTACCATTCTAAATTTCAAAACGATCGGATGTAAAATACAGCTTCTATAGGACTAAAGGGCCAAATCGGACGAAACATATATATGGGAGATATAGCTAAATCTTAACCGATTTCAACCAAATTCAATAGCGATCTTAACAGCCGCGAAATACTCTAAACTGCAAAATTTCAGAACGATCGGAGTAAAATTGCGACCTGTAGTCGACGAACAACTTTACATGGACAGACGGACGGACGGACGGACGGACAGACATCGTTAAATCGACTCAGCTAGTGATTCTGAGTCGATCGGTATACTTTAAGGTGGGTCTAGCTGTGTTATTTTCAGGTGTTACAAACATCTGCCGTGAAACAAACTTATAATACCCTGTACCACAGTGTGGTGTCTGTCCGTCCATCCGTCCGTCCGTCCGTCCGTCCGTCTGTCCATGTAAAGTTGTTCGTCGACTACAGGTCGCAATTTCACTCCGATCGTTCTGAAATTTTGCAGTTTCGAGTATTTCGCAGCTGTTAAGATCGCTATTGAATTTGGTTGAAATCGGTTCAGATTTAGATATAGCTCCCATATATATCTTTCGTCCGATTTGGCCCTTTAGTCCTATAGAAGCTGTATTTTACATCTGATCGTTTTGAAATTTAGAATGGTAGAGTTTCTTGATCCATGAACGAACATTGCTGAATTTTAAGAAAATCGGTTAAGATTTAGCTATAGCTCCCATATATATGTTTCGTCCGATTTGGCCATTTAGTCCTATAGAAGCTGTATTTTACATCCGATCGTATTGAAATTTAGAATGGTTGAGTTTCTTGATCCATGAACCAACATTGCCGAATTTGAAGAAAATCGGTTCAGATTTAGATATAGCTCCCATATATATGTTTCATCCGATTTGGTCCTTTAGTCCTATAGAAGCTGTATTTTACATCCGATCGTTTTGAAATTTAGAATGGTAAAGTTTCTTGATCCATGAACCAACATTGCCAAATTTGAAGAAAATCGGTTAAGATTTAGCTACAGCTCCCATATATATGTTTCGTCCGATTTGGCCCTTTAGTCCTATAGAAGCTGTATTTTACATCCGATCGTTTTGAAATTTAGAATGGTAGAGTTTCTTGATCCATGAACCAACATTGCCGAATTTGAAGAAAATCGGTTAAGAGTTAGCTATAGCTCCCATTAACATGTTTCGTCCGATTTGGCCCTTTAGTCCTATAAAAGCTGTATTTTACATCCAATCGTGTTGAAATTTAGAATGGTAGAGTTTCTTGATCCATGAACTAACACTACCGAATTTGAAGAAAATCGGTTAAGATTTAGCTATAACTCCCATATATATGTTTCATCCGATTTGGCTCTTTAGATCCAATCGTTTTTATACCCTACACCACACTGTGGTGCAGGGTATTATTTAAGTATAAAATGTCCCAAAAGTAAATTTATGTAAACAATTTATGCATGAATTACAAAATTTATATATCAGAGCTATTCAATATTACGAGAGTGGTGTAGGGTATTATATAGTCGGCACCGCCCGACTTTAGCCTTTCCTTACTGGTTTTTAAATAAAATATATTTGGAGAAATTCCTAAACAATAATTTTATTGGTATTTAAACACATATTTTATTTTAGAAATTTAGTTTGCTAATAAATTTTGTTGTAATATATTAATATAAGCGTTCCAAATATATTTTATTGATTTTCAAATAAAATTGATTTGCTTAGAAATATATAATATTTCAAAATTTGTGTTCCAAATATATTTTCTTTCGATTCAAACATATCAAAAAAGGCGATTTTGCTCCGTGTATAAACCATCAAATAAAAATGTCTTATTCAATATCATGAAGTTAAACTAAATTATATTTTGAAATTTTCTTTAGTATATAGTATATCCGTCCTCATTGTGAATAATTTCGTGTACTCTTTTTGGCATACTGTTTACAAGTTTACGACATTTTTCAACTGGGATTTCGTACCACTTTTTCTGCACAAAATTCCAAAGTATCAGGGTTGTTGTGGAATCCGATTGATGTCGAAATCGGAATGGAAATCGAGAAAAAATAACGTTCTGTGACACCACATCTATTTTTTTTCTCGTTGTGGAATTCGACTGTTGTCCGATTTGGAATTGAAATAGAAAAAAAATAACCTTCTGCGACACCAAACTTTTTTCGGTTTTAATTCCGATTCCGACAACAATCGGATCTTTATTTTCAAATGTTTGTTTTCCGATTCGCTGTTTTAACTCTCCCCACAGGTTTTCACCATTGTGTTCTCCAATATGTTTTTGTATTCGAATCGGCTCATAGTATCGGCAATTTAATAGATTGGACCTACGCCATACCAGGAAAAGCAGCCCCATACCATTATGTCAGCATTTGGCCTTCACACATGCCTTAAGTCACACTGACCAATCACCAATTACCGCATGCGCCTCGTCCCTTTGGGAAAGTAGCCACAGCACGAATCAAAGCAGTCTTTTTTGTGCAGACCTTGTCCTCTAAAACTGACAACAATTTGTAATCCAGTGGGTTTATATCAGGGCTGCCAGAGAGCCATTCATCAGAAGAAATGAAAGATGACAAATTGTTTTAAAGCCATGTCTGGGTCATTTTAGCCAGTACAAGCCTGGTTTTGGAATAGGGAATGGTTAAGTGGTTTCACAAGAGTTTCCAAAGCGGTTTCTTATGGTGATTTCGTTTGTGCAAAAAAAAGGTTAAATTTTTTCTACATTGTACACTGAAATCGCACTTTTAAATTCGTTTGTAAAAATGGTGCAGCCATATGAACGGGTTTTGATTTCGTTTGTAAAATTATTACACTCCGCAAGTGCGAAAATTTTGACCCCTTGTTCACAGAAAAGCAAGTCAGTGACCTCAGCGTAAGGGACACCGCATCAAACAACTATTGATGCTGTATGATGGAACTCTTCGACCCGTACAATAACTTGAGATGCTTTCCTAGACGACCGTGCATACACCATATCACTTCGTTTGTTGAATTTTTTCTTGCAGGTTAAAATTTGTTTCATATGTGAACAAGATTTTTTTTCTGCAAGTTATCAGCGTGCTACAACAAAAGGCGTTTGCATTTTTCGTTCCTATTTTTTACAAAGCTGAAGTCAACAAATGTTTATTGTGGCCTTTGAAAGCCCCAAGTCTCAAGTCTTTTTTGATAATTCGGCTGATGGATTTTTGTGTAATATTCATCTCACGGGCCACGATTTTCTTTTTTTGGAGAGGAATTCGGCATTCGAACAGTACGAGGGCGTCGCGACCGGTGGCGGTCTTTGACATCTCCAGTCTCCTCAAATACTTTTATGTACCTGTAGATGAACATGAGACTGATCAAAAGCGGGCAGAGCGTTTTGAAAATGTTGTTTTTTTCATTCCATATTTAAAAAGCGATATAACAGGTTCTCATTATCTGACCACAGCTAAGGTTTCATAATCCACGTGGTAGTGGTAGAGTATGTTCAATTCCACTATTGTAATTGGTGTGTTCAATTTTGCAACAGTATTTATGTCCCTTCTAAGTATATTAACAAATGCGCTCCAAATAAATTTTAATGATTTTCAATTAAATTTATTTATTCAGAAGTTCCAAATATTATTAATTTGGAAAGATATTATTCTAAAATATTAAAATTTTTGTTTCCGCCCTGATCTTTTTATACCCTACACCACACTGTGGTACAGGGTATTATGACTTTGTGCATTTGTTTGTCACGCCCAAAAAGAGAAGAAATAGAACCATAGTTTATTATACCTATCGTCAAAGAATCAATTTTTGAGTCGATTTAGCCATGTCCGTCTGTCCGTCTGTCTGTCTGTCTGTCTGTCCATGTATTCTTGTAATCAAAGTGCAGGTCGTATTTATTATCCGATTGTGATGAAATTTAACACAGTGCTCTTTTTTGGCCCAAGGACGATTCCTATTGAAATTGGTCAAAATCGGTTCAGATTTAGATATAGCCCCCATATATATGTTACCCCCGATTTGACATGTAAGCGCTGTATAAACTGTATTTTATATCAGATCAGTACGAAATTTTGCAGAGAGAGTTCCCTTATTACATGAATGAACACTGCTAAATTCGGGGAAAATCGGTTCAGATTTAGATATAGTCCCCATATATATGTTTCACCCGATTTGACATGTTAGCGCTATAGAAACCGTATTTTATATCCGATCTGTATGAAATTGGGCAGAGAGAGTTTTCTTGTTACGTGAATGAACACTACCAAATTCGGAGAAAATCAGTTCAGATTTAGATATAGCCCCCATATATATGTTTCACCCGATTTTACATGTAAGCGCTGTACAAACCGTATTTTATATCCGATCAGTGTGAAATTCGGCAGAAAGAGGTTTCTTATTACATGAAGGAATACTACCAAATTCGGAGATAATCGGTTCAGATTTAGATATAGCCCCCATATATACGTTACCCCCGATTTGACATGTAAGCGCTGTAAAAACTATATTTTATATCCGATCAGTACGAAAATCGGCGAAAAATTTTCCAGAAAGATATTTCTCAATTTAGGAACGAATACTGCTTAATTGTGCGATTATCGGTTCAGAATTAGATAATATGTTCCTACCCATTTACCAATTATTCCAACTTCTTATCGCAGTGACCCTTATCGCATTGTTAGGGAGGTGTAGGGTATTATATAGTCGGCCCCGCCCGACTTTCTGCATTTTCTTACTGGTTTATTTTGGTCTTTTATTTCCGAAACAAATATTTCTTTGCAATTAAGTATTCATTAAATATTTCAATACATTAATTTTAAAACAAATTTATGTTTTGCAGTAATTCAACGATCATTCTTTTATGAAATTTTAAAAATTTCTTTATGCCTGATGACTTGACAACAAATGATGACTTCGAATAAATAGAAATAAAAAACAGTAAGGAAAGGCAGAAAGTCAGGCGGGGCCGACTATATAATACCCCACACCTCCCTAACAATGCGATAAGAAGTTGGAATAATTGGTAAATGGGTAGGAACATATTATCTAATTCTGAACCGATAATCGCAAAATTAAGCAGTATTCGTTCCTAAATTGAGAAATATCTTTCTGGAAAATTTTAATGATCGGAAGTAAAGTACAACTTCTATAGCGATTTGATACCAAATCAGGAGGAACATATATATGGAGGTTATATATAAATCTGAACCGATTTTCCCTGAATACTCATTCATGTAAAAAGACCTCTTTCTGTCGAATTTCGTACTGATCGGATATAAAATACAGTCTCTACAGCGCTTACATGTCAAATCGGGGGTAAAGTATATATAGAGGCTATATCTAAATCTGAACCGATTTCAGCCAAATTTAAAATTGTTCATTCATATAATAGGAAACCTCTTTCTGCCGATTTTCGTACTGATCGGATATAAAATATAGTTTTTACAGCGCTTACATGTCAAATCGGGGGTAACGTATATATGGGGGCTATATCTAAATCTGAACCGATTATCTCCGAATTTGGTAGTATTCCTTCATGTAATAAGAAACCTCTTTCTGCCGAATTTCACACTGATCGGATATAAAATACGGGTTGTACAGCGCTTACATGTAAAATCGGGTGAAACATATATATGGGGGCTATATCTAAATCTGAACGGATTTTCTCCGAATTTGGTAGTGTTCATTCACGTAACAAGAAAACTCTCTCTGCCCAATTTCATACAGATCGGATATAAAATACGGTTTCTATAGCGCTAACATGTCAAATCGGGTGAAACATATATATGGGGACTATATCTAAATCTGAACCGATTTTCCCCTAATTTAGCAGTGTTCATTCATGTAATAAGGGAACTCTCTCTGCCAAATTTCGTACTGATCTGATATAAAATACAGTTTCTACAGCGCTTACATGTCAAATCGGGGGTAACATATATATGGGGGCTATATCTAAATCTGAGCCGATTTTGACCAATTTCAATAGGGATCGTCCTTGGGCCAAAAAAGAGCACTGTGCTAAATTTCATCACAATCGGACCATAAATACGACCTTTACTTTGATTACAAGAATACATGGACAGACAGACAGACGGACAGACAGACAGACAGACGGACATGGCTAAATCGACTCAAAAATTTATTCTATGACGATCGGTATAATAAACTATGGTTCTATTTCTTCTCTTTTTGGGCGTTACAAACAAATGCACAAAGTCATAATACCCTGTACCACAGTGTGGTGTAGGGTATAAATAGTACTTTAAAACAAATGTTATTGCTACTTATGTAATTTTATATATATATATATTAAAACATATATTAATATATTACAACAAAACATGTGTGCAAAGTAACTTTCTCAAAAAAATATATGTTTATATACAATAGAATTACTGTTTACGAAATTCTCCAAAGAAAATTTGGTTTAAAAAACCTTTCAAAAGCTTTTCGATTTTCATTTTTATATTTTCATTAATTTCGAATTATACCTTATAATATTAAAATGACATAAGTAGCAATAAAATTTGTTTGAAATCACAAATTTTTAATTTCAATTTATTCCACGTCATAATTTGTTGTCAATCCATCAAGCAATGTGTCATTAAGCAAGATTATACCACTTAAATTATAAAGAAATTTTACAAACATTTAAAATGTCTCCAAAATTAAAAATGTCTCCAAGTTATCAAGACCGGCTTTGTCATTCAGTTCGTACAGAAGTTTAGGGGTGAGGACTTTCTCGAAATTCTTCTCATACAGGTGCCACTTTGTCTTCCTCGCATTTCTGTGAACGGCAGGTTTAGGCGCTTTTTCAGCTAGTTTGAACTCAATATAATGGTGATCTGAGAATAAGTGGTCGTCCATTACATTCCACCCAATAATTTTGTCTGACAGCCTGTCAGTAGCAAACAGCCGGTCAGTAGCCAGAAGCGAATCACCTCTATTGTTTATATACGTACTACCCCAGATAGTACGATGAGCGTTCGTGTCTGCGCCAATAATCAGCTCGAGCTCGTCAGACGTTGCTTCTTCTACTACTTCACAAGGCAAGTAACACCCAATATATGCGATTACCGATCTCCAGACTAGCAGCTGTTTGGTCTTTACCAATTAAATTAGTCAGGAGAAAGATACTTAGATCTTTCCTGGCCAAAATGCAGGTTCTTAGATTGTCTTCACAGTTGGCATCAAGCAGTTTAAGGTGGGTTGTCCTGATACTTCCCCCTGCGTAGGACTCCTGTATCAGGACGATTCTTCCCTACACCGTCTGTCGGTTGTATTTATATATAATTAGTTGAAACAACAATAATAACATGGATACGATCAAATGAAAATGCTTTCAACGAAATCGATGGTTGTATCAATCGAATTAAGATTGTTTTTTTCATTGACACTCGGTTAGTTGTGGTAACCAATTTTAAATTTTCATTATAGTACCATATGATCGATTTTTGGTTGTGACAATCAATGTTTTATTCTTGACAACAGAAATTGTATACATAGACCAAAGATTATTATTGCAACGAATAATTGGTTACTACAACAGAAAAATAATAATAAATAACCATTTATTGGTTATCCCAATCATTTCCCAAATTTAGAATAATTAAATGTATTTTGGGAAATACAACCGAAAGATTGGTTGCTGTTCTTTTGCTGATACATGACAAAAAAAATTAAATTACTCGACATAAAAAAATCATCAACATTTTGTTCAAGAACGGTACAGGTAATCAAAAATAATCTTGTGTCGATAATAATGTGTGGAATGCAGAATATGTTGTGCAAAATGTTTTACATAAATAAAAAATATCATAAAATTGAAAGCTCAGGGTTAAGCGATATTTGCATAAAAGTTTTGTGTTTTTTTTCGTGTACTAAAATGTGTGTCAAATATTTCCACATCTCATAATAGTGATGAATTTGTAATATTTTAATTCTGTTATGAATTGTTTTGTTTTTTGTTCAATAAATAGAATACAAATTAATGAAAACTGTTTTTAATTAATTGTCGGTAGTATATGACTGACAAATTGTCAGAACAACCAATTTTTTAAAACATTTGGTTGTGGCAACTACAACAGATAATTTAAGCCACCATTTTCGTAGTTGGCGCAACCAAATATGATTGTTGTCAATGTGGAAGCAGAAGTATACCACAACCAAAATGTTTACATATCTTTCAAAGCGCATTGTCTTATCTTTTCCAATACACCACAAAAAACCTCTCTTTCGAAAGGAAAGAGTTGATCGAAAAAACTGAACAATTCGAATGTGAAAACATTCAATATATCTAATAAAATCAAAATATTGTTTTCCTGATGGAATCGCATAATAGTAGACAGAACTACAAAAATTCGGTTGAGGCCACCAAACTGAATTCTGTGTGTACAACATTTCTTTCATTTAGTATAATGCTCCCTTCGAACAAAAAATGAAAACTTTGACCAACTGTAAAAGAAAAATTCAGACAAGCTAGACCATAAATTTATTCTACAAAAATGGTCTACCCAACATGCCCTTTCAAAATTATAGGGTTGCTTTTCTGTTCCAAAAATGATGTTGGACAGTGCTATTGGAACGGAAAAAAAGATTTGTTTAAAACCACATATTCCCAAATATATATATAATATTTGTGTGTGCCAGATATAATATATTTCGAGTGTACCCTAAACATTTATATATTTAAAGCAGAATATGTTTGGAACAATATACTACAGAAACGATTTTTTTCAGCGTGAGTTGACGAATTTGGAAACGCTGTTGTTGTGTGAGTTTTTCCATGATGACGACACTGAACAAAAATGACAAAGCAGTTTGATATGAGTCACGCGTGATCTGTTATAAAGCATATTGAAAATAAAACTCACGATGAATCACCAATTACTTTTTTGTGTGAGTAAATTAAGGCACAATTTTAGTACAGAAGGCTTCGAACAGATGATCTACTTCAAAGAACAAAATACGGGAGACACTTCGGGAAGTACACATTTCTCCCAAAGCAACCGACACCCCTGCTTTTCACCTTACCCCTGAAAATCTCCCACCAAAAATAATGATATAGAAAGTCGTAGAAATAGATGTATTTTTTGGATGGTGTAATCGACAAAAATATTCCCTGTAAAAAACACCATAGGTCCTGACAGTACACCTTAATGACAGCCCAGTGATTTTTTTATATTTATCATATTTATAAACGCCTCAGTAGGTGAATTGTAAGCAGGCTAACCTATGAGTTTGGGTGTCGTGGGTTCGATTCCCACCAGAGGGTCGGGTCTGTCGCTGCAAAATCTAGCCACATTGTCTTTATAACCCGGCTTCCATGGACCGTAAAATTAAAATATAAATCAACTTTCATATAAATAAAATAAAAAATAAAAAACCGTATTATTCACAAATTTTGCTGGGTAAACACAGTTTTATTAAATTAGTAATTTTAAAAATTTAAAAATGTCAAAAACAAAAAAAAGGAGACACTTCAAACTCAAAACATCTGATACCCCTGTGTATCCCATTACCCCCTTTTAAACGCTGAATTTTTAATTTTAGCTTCACAGAAAAACATTTTGATTGCATGAAGCCTGTCCAATAGCTGATTTGATTTGATAAAGCTTGATTTAAGTCTGATCAACACGCGATGTCAGGAAAAAACGGCTAATACCATTTGATTTAGCGTGTCAAAGTCATGCCTCAGTATGTTCGGCGGATATCCGTTTTGGGTAATTTTTAGTAGAATGGGTAATGTCCGTCCGTCTGTCTGTCTGTCTGCTGGCTGGTGCGCACGATAACTCTCGAAAGGAGTAACCGATTGACTTCAAATTCGGCTAATTTCCTCCCCCACAAAGGGTTAAAATTTAGTGAAATATTGATTATTTAATAACTTCTATACTACCAATTTGAATCTTCTGGAATTCTACACATAGTATTAGTTTATTAGTCACTATCACCTCGAGAAATATGGGCGAAGTTGCCAGGCACTCTTTTGTTACCTCCCACACTAATAGACCATTTTGTATCAAAAGTTAACTGTTTATAGCTTTAAAATCACTTATGTTTATCCCCTCACAATAGAGAGGAGGGTATATATCATTTGCTACGAGCCAAAAGTGTAACACATCGAAGGAGTGACCTAAGACCCTAAGTATGTTCGGCGGAAATCCGTTTTGGGTCATTTTAAGTTATTTGAGCAGTGTCCGTCCGTCTGTCTTTCTGTATGTGTAATTGGAGTAGCCGATTGACTTCAAATTTGGTATGCGGTAACATTTTTCTCTATCTCCGGCTAAGTTCGAAGATGGGCCATATTGGTCCACTCATTCCAGTACCTCCACCACAAAGGGTTAAATTTTAGTGAAATATTGACTCTTTAATACATTCCATACTACTTACTCGAATCTTCTTAAATTTCACACATTAGTTTGTTAGTCGCTAACACGTCAAGAAAAATGGGCGAAGTCTCCACTCCCTTTTTGGTACCTTCCCACACAAATGGACCATTTTGCTACAAAAGTTAACTGCTTATAGCTTTAATATCAGTTCATACAAATACTTAAAATTTCGTAAAGTGTAATGCTTTTATAGTACCTTGAGTCTAGAGAAAAAAAAACAATGTACAATGTACATTGCTCGCAAAGTGAGGGTATACTTAGTGAGTTACCCGACTGAAATTTCTTACTTGTTTAATTTTAATATTTGTTATTCTTTTATTTCTTTTTGATACCATAGTTTACACACCGAATGAGAAGAACTACATATTCTATCCAGCTCGGAATGAAAAATTCGTATTTAGAATTTCCTGCTCCAATGACTGTTTTGTGGCACTGACAACCCAACCTCAAGTAAGCGATCCCAACTATGAAATAGTCATTGGAGGATTTAGCAATACAAGGTCCATAATTCGTAAAATTGAGGCATCAACATATTTGGCATCAGTACCTACTCCCGGTATTGTGAATAACAATGAATTGCGAGGTTTCTGGGTACATTGGCACGATAAAACTATTTCTGTGGGACGTGAGGGCGAAAATGCCCCATTTATGTCGCATAAAGATTACAATCTATTCGCCGTAAAATATGTGGGTATATACACGGCATATGGATCCACTGGTTCTTGGCTGTTTGATAGTAAGTAAATATGTTGTCTCATGATTATATCTAAAGTCTTATGTTTACGTTTGAATATATTTGTGTTTTTAGATCCAATTTTTTATAAGTCAAACCAACATAATCTGGTTGCAACGAGCTTGGATCTAAGCAAGAATATACGTTTCTGTAAGTATATTGACTAGATTAGTATGTTAAAAAGAAGTAAGCAATTTCCAGTCGAGTAAACCAACTTAAGTATAGCCTCACTCTCGGTGAAATTTAATATGGAAATTGGTATATTTCAGAATGGAATAGCAAATGTAGTCCATTCTTCAGGAAAATTTAAATTTCAAAATTTTCTGAGAAGAACAGCGCCTTCACTCTTACCAGCTTCTTCCGGCCGAGGGGGCCACATCCTCATGACGTATGGATTGCGTACAAACCATGATCCAGACCATGGCGGGTTAATAGTAGACGGTGAAATTACCAGCTACAGAAGAATTTCTACAGCCGGCACATGCACATGCACAAACGGTAAAAGGAATATTGTAAGGGTAGGAGACGTCTAGTTGACTCTCTTGATAATAATAGGTCGATGTAAAAATTTTTGCAAAAGCATTGGCGATTGATTGGTCCTCACAGAACTACTCACTACCCATTCTAACCGTAGAAGGTCTTGGATTATATCTACGTTTCATATTTACAAAATCATAAAATGATTTATGATTCGACCTTAATATCAAGGGCTATTTTCTCTAAGTAGATTTCATAACATCTACGAAATTCAATATTAAATTGAGATCTGGCAATATCATACTTTGCATAATCGATCTTCGAAACCGATTTTGTAATTTTTTTACATAGTCTGCTGTATAAGTTCTTAATAGCAATCTAAGCAGGAGAATACCATAGTGGTCTGTTAGAATTTTTACACGAATGCATCAATACCACAGTACAGCATTTTTCAGCTCATTGATTTTATACTCAATTCTGAGAATTGGACGTGAAAGTAGCCCCAAAAATAAGAACTTCTGCATTATTCGTTTAGTCAAGACGGCTCAATTAATAATTTAATGGCCATGCGAATTTTTTGCTCGAGGTGGAGTTTTAGCACTTTTTCTATATTTTTTTCGGTTTTTATACACCCAATATTGTGAACTATAGTGTATATCAGATGATGAAGATCAAAAGTGTAACCTAAAAGTGGAGTGACCTAAGATACCCCAAGGGGTCCAAATTTAGTGAAATATTGATTATCTCATTATTTCTATACTACTATTCAGAATATTTGGTCATTCCACACATAGTATTAGTTTCTTGGTCGTTATCATTTTGAGAAAAAAGAGCGAAGTTGCCACCACGTCCATTTTGGTACCTCCCATACAGATGGACAATTTTGCACAAAAAGTTTACGGTATTATAACATGGTTTTCTGCACATACAAATACCTGAAATTTTGTACGGAATATCTCATTTGTGTCTGAAGCAAAGTTGTAGATATTGAATAGGAGAAAAAACGTGCGGAAAAAGGTAAACGTATTAAGAATACGTATTTTTCAATATTTTACTGACAGGTGATTATCGTCATGATCATGACTTTGTTGGCATTTTTGCGATTTGAAGTGGTTTGTGACCCTTGTTACACTCGAAACGCACCAACACCCTACTGTCGTTATCGAGACCAGACGTCCTACGTATCGTCAAGACGGGCTACTGAGTTATTGGACAGCACGCAGATAGACTGAAGGTCCATGAAATAATTTTTCCAAAAACTAAGGTGACGAAGAGGAGGAAGAATCAGTTATACAATTTTGCTAATTTTGACGTCCGTCCCCCAATGGCTTACACAGTCTAAGTGCGACTGGTATACAAGCTGCCATGCTTACCTAACCTAGTAAGTCAAAGAAGGGGCAAAATTTCTTCACCGCTTCTGCGATTTCCTTCACAAAATATCAAATTCCATAATATATTTCCCTGAATGTGGTGGTGGGTATACTTCAGTCGATTTAAGCGACTACGGGTTTCTTATTTGTTCTTTAAGTATTTATGAATAAACATAACTTCTTTATTTAAGTTAATACTCCCGATGAGTACAAATTCAGGTTCATTCCGTTTCGAGGTAATACGTTAAAATTCAAGGTTCGATGTTCCACCGATTGTTCACTGCTATTGACAAGCCAACCTGGGGAACAACATCCTAGATATGAGATTGTCATCGGTGCTTGGAGTAACACAAAGAGTACAATTTTCCGTGATAAAAGTAAATTATTTGACGTAGTTGTGTCGACGCCATCTATTGTGAGTGCAAATGAATTTCGTGGCTTTTGGGTGAGTTGGCAAGAAAATATTATCCGGGTGGGTCGTGAAGGTGAACAAATTCCGTTTATGTCATATGCACATCAATTAATGTTCGCTGTTGAATACGTGGGAATAGCCACGGCATATGGATCAAATGGTTCCTGGTTTATTGATGGTGAGTATACACGTATGAAACAGAACTACTCATGTGGGGTACTATGTTTAATATTTTTATTTTTTATATGTTGCAGAGTCAGCTGCTGAGACTCCATCATCTTCTACTGTGGTGGCTCCAGCTCCAATCAATATTGTTCAAATGAGTAAAACTTTGACAAACTGTGAGTACACACAAAGTAATACCAAAAAATATTTTTAAATCAATTTTGTACCTATGAAAAACTTGCTTCTCTAGTATATTTGCTGTAAACATATGTGTAGATTGAGTCATCTATCTATATATATAAAAGAGAGTGTCAGTTTGTGGGTTTGTTTGTTTGTTCCGTATAGACGTCTAAACGGCTGGACCGATCTTCTTGAAATTTTCACAGAATGTACATTTTTAAATAGAGTGCTGAAATTTTGTGTGTATGCATTTAGTGTCAGATTATGGAATTTTCAAAAAATGGGCGGAATCGGACCAATGGACGTGGACCCGCCCATATAAGCAAAATTTTGAAATTGAGATATCTTGCACAATTTGTTAGCGAGAGTGCTGTAATTTTGTGTACGTTTATTTGGTGCCAGTCTACGTGATTAGTCCGAAAATGGGCGGGATCGGAAATCTGAAGTCGGTGGCAACGAAGTGACCCGGTCCACTAGTATTACATAAAATCACAAACATTATGGTGATGTTTTGTTAATTAGAAAAAAAATATATCGCAAGAAAATTCAGCTTCGTCGCGAAAAATACTGCCAATTTGAAAACCAGTAAGAAAAGACATAAAGTCGGTCGGTACCGTCTACACTATGCAACAAATTTTTTGTCGAATGGCTGTGCTTGCGGGTGTAATGCACATAGAATACAGTTTGGTTGCCTCAACCGAATTATTTGCCAACCGAATTTTGGTAGTTCTGTCTACTATCATGCGATTCAATCAGGACAACCAATATTTTGATTGTGGTACACTTCTGCTTCCATGTTGACAACAATCGCATTTGGTTGCGCCAACTACAAAAATGGTGACTTAAACTATCTGTTGTAGTTGCCACAACCAACTGTTTTAAAAAATTGGTTGTTCTGACAATTTGTAAGTCATATACTACCGATAATTAATTAAAAAAATTTTTCATTAATTTTTATTTTATTTATTGAACAAGTTATTTATTATTACAAATTCATCACTAATATGAGATGTGGAAATGTTTGACACACGAAAAAAACACAAAACTTTTATGGAAATATCGCTTAACCCTGTGCTTTCAATCTCATGATTGTTGCTTTTATTTTTTATTTATGTAAAACATTTTGCACAACATATTCTGCATTCCACACATTATTATCCACACGAGATTATTTTGAGTATCTATACCATTCTTGAACAAAATGATGAAGATTTTTTTATGTCGAGTAATTTTATTTTTTATTTGTCATGTATCAGCAAAAGAACAGAAACCAATCTTTCTGTTGTATAGGGTGATCCATTTCGAGGTTCCCTACTTTTTTAAAGAAAAAACACAGAAAATTCAAATTGAATGGGGAATGTTTATTATCATTTGAAGGAACATTCATTGGCATTTATTTTTTTAAGATTATGTCCATCAAATGTTGGCCGCGGCTTCGTCTCAGATCCATCCGTTGAGTCCAATTTTGGATGACTCGTTCGAGCATTTCGACTGGTAACTGGCGAATGACACGCGTGATGTTTTGTCCAAAGGCCTGAATCGAAGCGGGTTTGTCCGCATAAACTGTAGACTTTACATATCCCAGGAAAAAGTCTAACGGTGTGATATCACACGATCACGTTATATTTTAAATAGGGCCCGGGTATACTTTAAATTAAAGGAAATTATGGGGACTACACATGTTAGTAATGACACTTTCACGTGGAAACAGAAGTTTATTAACTGTCGTTAAAATAATTTTTGGAAGCTACCATTCTAACGAAGAAAATAACGCCTATTTGATGAAAATCTATGGATAAATGTAGAAATTGTAGCACTTTTGGTAGAAATAAGAGAATTTCAACATAATCCGATTTTTATACACGCACTATTGTGAACTAGGGTATATATCAGATGATGGAGGTCAAAATGTAACCTAAAAGTGGAGTGACCTACGAGACGCCAAGAATATTTGGCGGAAATTCATTTTGGGCCATTTTAAGTCATTCTAGCTATGTCCGTCTGTCTGTTGGGTTGGTGCGGATGATAACTTTTGACAGGATTAACCGATTGACTTCAAACTTGGTATGTGCCAATACTTTTTCTATTTCAGACTATGTTGGTCCACTCCTTCGAGTACCTCCCCCACAAAGGGTCCAAATTTAGTGAAATATTGATTATCTCATAACTTCTATACTACTATTCTGAGTCTTTGACCATTCCACACATAGTATTAGTTTCTTGGTCGTTATCATATTGAGAAAAATTGACAAATGGACAATTTTGCACAAAAAGTTTACGGGATTACAACATAGTTTATTGCACATACAAATACCTGAAATTTTGTACAATGTGATGTTTTTATAGTACCTATATATATTACACAGTGGGCTTTATTGACACGCACCTTTTGGTACCTCCCAAACAAAATTGCCAAAATAAAAAATATGAAAAATCATTTTTTTAAATTTCCCAATTTTTTCAATATGGGTCATAATTTATACATTTATCTATAGATATTTTGCAAATGGGCATTGTTTTCTTCGTTATTTTTTATGAATTTTTTCGTGCAAAAACAGATTTTTTTGCATTTGTAGCCCTTATGATTTCCTCTAATTTAAATGGCATCCCGGCTTTATGGAGCTTATACTTCAAATATGGTCCAAATACTTAAGGTAAATTCCATAAAAAATTTGAATATTAGAAAAATGAAACTATCAAAAACAAAATTTTGTTTCGGCTTAATAAAAAACAATTTTTTGTTGCATAGTGCTATTTAATACCCTACACCTCCCAAACGATGCGAAAATTGACATTGCGATAATTTGTTTTACTCCAAGGAGGAGTTGAAGATATTGATCATAATAAAATAGATCTGAAACGATAACATTAAAATGCGCAGTATTCTTTCATAAATCAAGTATCGAAATGTACAAAAAGATTGGACTATAAATAATCTATACCGATTTCATCAACTCAAAAACCTCATCTCTGCCAAATAATATAAAGATCGGAGGTAAAATACAGTTTCAATAGCGCTTAAATACTAAATAGGCAGGAACATAGTATATATAAGTATGTGGCTATATCTGATTCTGAACCGATTATCCCCATTTTAAGCAGTATTAGTTCCAAAATTAAAATACTTGACTAAAAGTAAAGTACAACTTCTATAGCGCTTTGATAGCAAATCGAGTAACATATATGGGGGATATATCTATATCTGAACCGATTTTCCCCGAATTTGGCAGTGTTCATTCATATAATAAGAAACCGCTTTCTGCCGAATATCGTACTGAACGGACAAAAAATACAGTTTCTATAGCGCTTATTGGGGCTATATCTAAATCTCAACGGATTTTCCTCAAATTTAGTATTATCTCTTAAGATATCAAGGCAATTTTAAGCGACTTATTGCCAGATACGTCGAAAATGTTTTTGGAGATAATGGTAATAGCTACATGCTTAAAATGTACACACATGCTGTACTATTACTAGGCAAGTCCAATGGTGGCCTTAACTCAATATCCGAAAAATTGGCAGTTCCGTCAGGTGGTTCATCCAAGCGACGATATATGGGAGCTATATGTAAATCTGAACCGATTTTGAACAATTTCAATAGGGATCTTCCTTGGACCAAAAAAGAGCACTCTGCTAAATTTCATCACGATCGGACCATAAATACGACCTGCACTTTGATTACAATATACATCTACAGTCGGACGGACGGACATGGTTAAATCGACTCAGGAAGTGATTCCAAGTTGATCGGTATACTAAATGATGGGTCTATCTCTTCTTATTTTGGGTGTTACAAACAAATGCACAAACTCATAATACCATGGACTACAGTGTGGTGTAGGGTATACTAATCTATCGATAAATGTCGAAATTGTAACCCTTTTTGGTATAGGTAAGAGAATATATAAAATAGCACGTCCACTTTTAATTTCCGCCCGACCCTGGTGTAATATGGTGTCTCAAACACGAAAAAATATTTTAAAACAAATAAGAAATTTCATTCGGGTAAACCGACATAAGCATCCCCTCACCTTCGGTCCCAAAAAATAATCGTAAATGTATTTATTTTTTTTTGTTTTAATTAAATTATTATCAATTTAAATTGCATTTTATACCTTAAAACAAGTAAGAAAGTTCAGTCGGTTTATGCAATTGTTGCTCACAACCAATAGAGCATTTGATAGCAATCTAAATATTAGAATTACTTGCATTCCCCCACAATTCAATGCCATACGACAACACTGGCTTAAGAACAGTTTTATAAAGTCTGACTTTATTTTCTAAACTAAGCTGAGATTTTGGACCAATCAACCAATACATTTCTTTTGTTTTAATATCAACTAGGGATGTAACGAAAGTGACTTTAGCGAAACGAATTCGAATGCGAATATTGAAATATATTTCTTGCGAATGAAAATGCGAAAGCGGATAGTAAAATATGCATTTTTGCGAAAGCGAATGCGAATAATAAGAATTTGACCTTTTAGTACCAGCAAATTTAAGGAACTGAACTGATACTTTTCCAGGATATTCAAGTATTAAGAATGTTTTCCATATTTACCTCCTGTTACCACAAGGACAAACATATTTTTTAAACTGTTTTGAAGAGAAGTGGCAGAGGTTTTCATTGGTATTAATATCTTCAAAATGTGTGAAGAGAATAGGGAAATTTAACACTTTTAACAAATGGAAGCGAATACTGAAATCTATTTTTGCGAAAGCGAAAAATCCAAAGATGGTTTTTGCGAATGCGATTGCGAATGTTAAAATGATGCGAATAATTCGAATATTCGTTACATCCCTAATATCAACCTCTTTCCTCTTTGACTTTATATGATCTTTCCAAGTTAGTCGACAATCTATACAATGTCCAAGATACTTTACGCAATTGGATGCGGGGACTGTTACTCCGTTCAGAGAAAGGGGTGGACACTTTTCGTTTCTAAGGGTATATATATGTGGCATTTGTAGATTTATCTGGATTCACTTTTATGTTCCACTCGTTAAACCATAATTGTAATTGTTCAAGTTGTCTTTGAGCAGTACTTGAAGCTTCCGCAGCACTAGGGCTTGTAGCCAAAATGGCAGTGTCGTCAGCGTATGTAGCTATGGTAACATCATTTCTAACCGGCATATAAGCAGTATATATTGTATATAGTACAGGGCCCATCACACTCCCTTGGGGTATACCTGACTTTATGCTTCCAATCCCTGATTCGTCTCCGTTTACACTCACGTAAAAACTTCGTTCATGTAGATATGATTTGAACAATAAGTAGTAAGGTGTTGGTAGCAATGTCTTCAACTTGAAGAGTAAACCCACAAATGCTTCTTTAACATCTAGAAACGTAGAACAACGTAATAACATGTACTTACCCAGTTTTTTCTGGGATACATAACCGCTACGAATTCTGTAAAATACCATAATTACAACTTGACTATGTGGTAGTGTATGTGTAATAAGTTTTATCGAAAGGCGATATATTAAAATCTGAAATGATTTCCTTCAAATTTAGTACAGTATATTCGCAGGTCAAGAAACTTCCCCCAGTAATCTTTCATAATGAGCGCTTAGGTGCAAAATGGGAAAGAAAATGTATACGGAGGCTATGGATTTTCTCCAAATTTGGTTTGGATTCTACACTGCCTATATGCCAAATCGGCGGTACATACCAATTTTTTTTACAGAAATTTCCGAATACAATTTGTATACCCTCCACCATACCCTCATTTTATCACTTCGATTGTAACACCTCTAAATATTGATCTGAGACCCCATAATGGTATGTATTCTTAAGCGTCGTAAAATTCTAAGACCATTTAGCCATGTCCGTCCGTCCGTCTGTTGTAAACATGCTACAGTCCGTAACAATAGAGCAAGGTTGATCAAATTTGGTAGAAATATTTCTTATAGTTGCAGGTTAAATGGGCCATATCGGTCAATGTTTTGATATCTCCCCACATTTGATAGCTCCCCACAGATACCACATTTGTTAAGCAAGTTAGCAGAAACTTTTCAGTTTATATTCTACACCACAGCAAAAATTTTACAAATCGGTTCAAATTTTGTTATAGTCCCCCTACAGAGTTCGCTGCAAAAAATACGTAATTATGCCATAAATACAACATTTTCTAAGCCTTTTATCTTTGTTGTAGTCCACCTATAGATATCGCTCCCAAAAAGGCTTGCTTCAGCCATAAACACCACATTTTCTGGGAAATTTAGGTGAAACTTTGCAGTTTATATTCTATTTTGGCCAGAATTCATCCCAATAAAATATATACAAATCAAATTTTATGTTGTTGTGGTCCTCCTGCAGATGTAACTCTCAAAAATGCGGTCTAAAATTTGGCTAAAAATTGCATCGTTTCTTTTTTTAATAATTTACTTAAACAAAAACATGATTGGCTCTACATATATCCAACGATTTTCCTGTAATAAAATTGAATGCAATCCATGGTGGAGGTTATAACGGGTGATCCAAGTAGAGATACTTTTTTTGACAGATCACGTGTGAGTCGTGTCATGCTGTCACGTGTACAAATTTTTCAACTTTATTACGAAAATTCACTTTCTGTGAGGAATGTGTTTCGTGCACTTCGCTCAACTTATGGTCAACATAATCGGCCTACTGAGCGTTCTATTCGCAACACCATCACCCATCTTGAGACCCAGCATTCATTATTGGATAATATTCGACCGAATAGACCACGTCCAGCACCCAGTGAAGAAAATGTAGCGGCCGTAGCTGAGAGTGTACACGAAGACCGTGGAGAGTCGATTCGACACCGTTCGCAGCAACTCGGACTGACGTATGGAACGACTTGGCGCATTTTACGTCGAGATCTTAAATTGAAAGCATACAAAATACAGCTTGTGCAAGAACTGAAGCCGTCCGACCTTCCCAAGCGACATCGCTTCGCTCTATGGGCTCTAGAAAAGTTCTAAGAAGATCCGACGTTTTCGAGCCAAATTTTGTTCAGCGATGAGGCCCATTTCTGGCTCAATGGGTATGTACACAAGCAATATTGCCGCATTTTGGACAAAGAGCAACCTGAAGAGATTCAAGAGCTGCCACTTCATCCAAAAAAACAACGGTTTGGTGTGGTTTGTGGGCCGGTGGATTCATCGGTTCATATTTCTCCAAAATTGATGCCGTGATTCCGTCAATGGCGACCGTTATCGTGCCATGATAACCGACTATTTGATGACTGAAATTGAAGCTCGTGATCTCGGCGACATTTGGTTTCCAAAAGACGGCGCCACTTCCCACACATCGCATCAATCAATGGATTTATTGAGAGAACACTTCGGTGAGCAGATAATTTCACGTTTCGGGCCAGTCGATTGGCCACCAAGAACATTCCCCATTCAATTTGAATTTTTTGTGTTTTTTCTTTAAAAAAGTAGGGAATCTCGAAATGGATCACGCTTTTTAAGATTCGGCATGGCCGAACTTAACGCTTTTACTTCTTTAGACTTCAATGAATGTTCTCTGTCGACGTCTTTTGATAAAATTGGAAAACCATCCGTTAGCAATTTCTTTCTTATGTTGGCGATGTATGTTTCGCTATTTTTAATTATTTCTTTTTATTCATTTAATTAAACAATTTATAAATAAACATACATACATATATTTCTTTTTTTTCATTTAAGTTTACACTCCCAATGAGTACAAATTCAGGTTCTTCCCTGCTCGTGGTAATATTTTCCAATTCAAGGTTCAATGTTCCACCGATTGTTCGTTACTATTGTCAAGCAAACCGCGGGAATATCTTCCTAGGTACGAGATCGTTATTGGAGCTTGGAGTAACACAAAGAGTACAATTTTCAGAGATAAAAGTAAACTATTTGATGTTATTGTGTCGACCCCATCTATTGTGAGTGCAGATGAGTTTCGTGGCTTTTGGGTTAGTTGGCAGGAAAATATTATCCGAGTGGGTCGTGAAGGTGAAAATATTCCGTTTATGTCTTACGTAGACCCTAACTTTTTCACCGTAAAATATGTGGGAATAGCTACGGCGTATGGCAGCGACGGCTCTTGGTTAATTGATGGTCAGTATAAATGAAAACATCTTTATAGTTGCGGATTCTCCGTATTGAACTTTTTTTTAAATTTTATGTTATGCAGAGTCTGCTCCTATTGGTGTAGCTTCCGTGCCGTTCAAGACCGTGAAAGGTAAGTGCAAGAATGTTTTTGTTAGGAAATTAATTGGTTCTGCATTACGAGTATTAGGGTCAGCTGAACTTAATGATAATCGAAGATTTATTTATACTTACTCCCATTTTCATCAACTCTGGTTTGAACTAAGCAACAGTTAACATTTTTAATTTCATACGATTTGACAGCGATAACTTTAGGTTACGTTCATCTTTAACATTACCGGAGATGGTGAAATTGGCCGTTAATAAGTCCATTAAAGGAGGAATTCAAACAGTAAAATTTTCTTAACCAGACAACCGATTTGGACAAAACTTGACGTGCTTGTACGAGAGGTATTAGAGAATTGATGTATTGTGGCCTTCTATACTAAACAGGACGGACTATTAGGGCCTCAAAGTCGGACTCTTCGGGTATACAACATTTTAAAATGCGTGTAACTTTTGTATTTCTCGTCTGTTTCAAAGTATAGTTTTGAGATATCTGCATTTGAAGTTTGAATCTTTTTTCTAAACCCTGTCGTATTATTTTGTTAATATAATAGCACAAATAAACAGCAAACAAATCTGGTATTTGGAAAAATTAGGGTTTACATATTCTATCTTTGCGAAAGGGGGAAACTCTACTTAGTTTTAGAAATTTTGGTAAAAAATTATAATTGTTAACCCATTCTTTTTCGAAAATTCTCCAGAAAGTTTTCTATTATGATGAATGTAAATATGCTATAATTTTTTTGAATCACAAAATACAAATATACATTTTTTTACATTATGAAAATAGCTTTTCGCTTAGTGGGTATATCTTATGGATTTTTTCCTCATATCGATACTTTCATTCCTAAGTCGACTTAGCATGTAGTCAGGAACATTTCATTTTTAAATTCTATATTCAGTCAAAATTAGCTATTTATCCGTCTACCCCATCAAAAGTTATGTACAAAAGTAGAGGTCATTCGATTTAAGTTATATAAAAATTCCATAAAATTTTAAAATTTCATAAAACTTTGATCGCCTCTCCTGAAAAACAACATGTTCTTATAGCTTACTTTGGAAAGGAGGTATCGATCGATATACCAAATTTTGTTATCGATTAGCAACAGAAAAAAAAAACAAATTTAAACGCATTTAAAATTTGTTTATATCCTAAGTTACCCACTTTGAAGGCCTATAGCTTCGCCCCGGTATATTGGAACCCAATTTCAAATATAGTCGATGTCTGAGTAATTACATATCTCCTCCGATCATAGTTGAGCTGGTCATATGGTGTTTTTCCAGTAAAGTAAATTATCTCGTAGTGACCTCGTTATTTTCTCAACTGATTCAACTGTACAATAATCGTCGCTTTTCCCACAACATAAACACAATTAATCTGCCTGTTTTTAATTTCTATAATTAGCAAAAACCCACAAAGAGAAGTCTTACAAGTACTATCCTGCAAGTGATGACATTTTTACCTTCAAAATCTGCTGTTCCCATGACTGTCATGTGGCACTATCTGCCCAACCCTTGGAGGGATTGCCCATGTATGAGATTGTCATTGGTGGCTGGGGTAATACTAAATCAGTTATTCGCCAAATTGGGACGGAACCATCGGAAGTCGCGGAATGCTCTACGCCTGATATAGTGAGTGGCGAAGAAATGCGCGGATTTTGGATTCGATGGCAAAATAAGGTCATCTCTGTGGGACGTGACGGTGAAGATAACTCATTTATATCCCATAAAGATATGAACTTGTTTCCTATTAAATATGTGGGAATATCCACGGGTTATGGTGCCACTGGTTCTTGGTACTTAGAAGGTATGATAAAACAAAGCTCGAACTGTTTGAACTGTTATAATTAAACATTTTGTTTCTTATGTAGGTGCCACATCTAATTGTACATACTAAAAATATTGTCTCATGGCCGAAATTTGTATTGTCAGTTTCTGTTTTACAAATTGTTATTGACTAATTCGAGGAAAATGATGTTTAACCTTATATACATAAGTTGTCAAAATACTCTCAAATACAATCTCTACACACATACATACATATAAATAAAAATGTTGACAGTTTCTTTACGAGAGCATCAACAAATTGTCTTTTATTGGAAAGGTGATTGGTAGCATATGATATGTATAAAAACGAAATATTAAGTGGATCTAAAGAGGTGCAGTTATTCAAAAATCGCATGTCCCAATAACTAGATAGATTACCGGCAGAATGTTTAAAAGCAAACCCTGAATCAGCTGCTTCCGCTTGACAGCTTGACATGCTTGTACGAGAGATATTAGGGAATTGATGTATTGTGGCCTTCTATACTAAACAGGGCGGACTATTAGGGCCTCAAATTGGGACTCTTCGGCTATACAACATTTTAAAATGCGTGTAACTTTTGTATTTCTCGTCGTCGAAATATTAAGTGGATCTAAAGAGGGTGCCATTATTTAAAAATCGCATATCCCAATAACTAGATAGATTACCGGCAGAATGTTTTAAAGCAAACCCTGAATCAGCTGCTGTACTCCTATATCCGCTTTTTCAAGATATATGGATTAAGGAAGAAGTGCCAAAGGAATTGAAGGAGTCAATGAATACTAAAATACCAAAGAAAGAAGATATAGGAATCGACAACAATTGGCGTGGTACATCCGTAAAGCCGACCATTACCAAAATATGCAATCAAATTCTGTTGAAAATAACAGCTGAACCCCTGTACCAAACAAAACGAACACAGGCAGGCTTTACAGCCTGCCTAAGTGTTGCCTGGCGCCATCTGACATTTCCATTGGAAAGTATGACATTTTTTAGCATAACTTCACTCAGACCGTTTTGTCATTTGGGCGCGAATTGTTTTGGTTACAGTGTGTTGAAAATTCACCTCCAAAAAATGGTTTTTGAACGCTTCGACAGCTGCTTCAGGCGTCGAAAAACGTTGACCAAGCAGTTTTTTCTTGATGTGAGTGAAGAAGAATAAGTCATTGGGTGTCAAATCAGGGCTGTACGACGTTTTGACCGGTCAAAAAGGAGCTGGTTTGAGCCGATGTGTGAGATCTCGCATTGTCATGGTGCACAATGATTCGTCTTCTTTTGTTCGTTTTTCGAATTTCTCCGAAGTCTTCAGGCAAACAAATAGTGGTGACCGTCCTACGTTGCTCCAGCGGAGCAGTCGCCACATGACCATTTTTTGCCGAAGAAACAGGCGACCATTGGCTTCGAAGTGCTTCTTCCACGAACAACTTTTGGTGGATTTGGCTCGTATTCGAAGACTCACACGGTCGATTGCGGTTTTGTTTCGGGCTCATACGCATAGATCCAAGATTCGTCACCTTTGAAGATCTTATAAACGTCTTTTGAAGCACCGCGATCATATTTTTTCAAAATTTCTTTGCACAAATCGACACGAGCCTTTGAGATGAGTCAAGTCTGGCAATATGTCGGAACCGAAATATCGGGATCTTGCATGTGGGAAAGCAGTAACACAGTAACACAAAAAATTTTCCATCGTTTCGATGGTTTCCCTGCATGCCCTGCACTCCTCCTGCTAGACCAATGCGATGAAGATGTGCCTGTAAGCTTGAGTGCCCCGTTAGAACACTCATCATCATACTTATCTCGGTCTTGTTTAGTTTCAGAAAACTACTTGTTTTCTTCTCATTTGGGTCACCCCACAGTATCTTTGCGGTTGCTCCTACAGTTGCTCTATTCCACACAGGTTTGTGAGCCATCACTGCCCAGTGCTTCAACTCATCCTTCGTGGCTTTGAAAGGTTTCCAATTTTCCAAGTTTATCACTCGAAGTTCTCTGCCCTTTGAAGCCATGCTGTTTGTTCGTTCATTCCCAATAACTCCGTTGTGTCCCGGTACCCAGAAAATACGCAGTTCACCATGGGCTGGGTAATTATTTATCGTTCTTTTACAGTCTAGCACTGTTCTGGATTTGACCATTTCCTATGTCATTCCTTTGATCGCCATTTGGCTATCTGTAAATATGTTGGCATATTTAGGCTTTGTGGTATTACTGAGCCAGTTAACACGCTCCGTGATTGCTCGAACTTCTGCTTGAAATACCGTGTTATGGTCTGGGAGGCGGAAGTTAAGTTCGACTTCTGGTTCATCAATAAAAAGTCCCAGACCTGTCCTTCCTCCTAGCCTGGACCCATCAGTGTAGCAGCTGGTTCCCACTGGCGCATGAGCTAGTGTTCCGTTTTCCCAGGCGCGTCTGTCTGGCATGAACGAATCACAGGTAGCTGTAAGCCGCACTTCAGGAATGCGGTCGGAGATTTGACCGACCAGTGATTGTAATATCTTCTGAGGGCTGCCTCATACTTTATACGGATGTCTATTGGTTGGATGTGCAGTATAGTCTCCAACGCTCTTGTTGGTGCGGTTCTAATTGCCCCGCTTATGCCTAGACAGCAGATACGTTGAATTTTTGCAATGGTATTACGTTGTACTTGTTTTCCATTGATGTCCACCACACTACAGAGGCGTAGGTTATTATTGGTCTAATCACGCTCATGTAATGCCAGTGTGTCATATTTGGACGTAGTCCCCATTTTGAACCTATAGCTCTTCTGCACAACGACCAACATCTGTGGGCGTTTGTAACTCTTTCTCCAATATGATCTTTCCAGTACAGTTTCTGATCCAAGATTACTCCAAAATATTTTACCTTTTTAGATATGGCAATATTCTTATCCAGGAATCGAGGCACGGTAAAAGGATGAATCTTCCTTTTCCTTGTAAATAGACATATTTCTGTTTTGTCTGGGTTGACATTTAATCCCCTTGGTTTTGCCCAGTTATATGCTATGTTAAGTGCCTCCTCAGCTCTTCTGCATAGTTGGTTTGGATGTGTGCTCCTTAGAAGTATTATAACGTCGTCTGCATAAGAGACTGGTTTAAGTACTTCATTGGCGAGGGCTTTAAGGAGACTGTGTACCGTGTATAGGAGAGGCGATAAAATGTCCCCCTGAAGTATACCACGATTTACCTTGTCTCTGATTTTTACGTCATATGACCCACAAATAATCCACCTATTCCTTAGCATATTGTTGATCCAGTTTATCAATGCCCGGTCAACCTGAAACTCGTCTAAGGACTGGATAAGTGTATCGGTCTGAACGTTGTTAAAAGCGCCCTCAATGTCTATGCAAACAGCAAGTGTGTACATTTCTTCATTGAAGGAATGTTCTATGTGGTGTACTACCTCATGTAGAGCTGTTTCCACTGATCTTCCTTTAACATATGCGTGTTGCTTGAATTTTAGCTTGTCATCGGCTATGTTACTTTTGATCATGTTGTCAATTATTCGCTCCATTGTTTTTAACAGGAAAGAAGTTAGCCTAATAGGTCGATAAGTCTTTGGGATCGTATAACTCGCCTTGCCAGGCTTGGGTATGAAGACCACCCTTGATTCCTGCCAATTTTTTGGGGTATATGCATGAGTTAGGCATGCAGTGAAAACAGCAACCAGATGAGTTGATACCATTTCCACCTCATTCTGAAGAAGCGCTGGAAATATTCCGTCCGGTCCCGCAGCCTTGAAGGGAGAGAAGCTTTTTATCGCATCTTTAACCATAGCATATGTAATAGGTACTTGGTGCATCACATTTTCGGTCTGTATCTGTTCCTCTGTTGGCCCAGCATTACCACTCGGAAAATGAGTTTTCATCAAAAGCCTTACGGTATCATCTACAGTTTCCATCCTTTTACCCGTTTCATCCACCAGTGTTTTGGTTTGGATATGAGTTTTTGAGAGGAACTTGTTTATTTTAGACATGCTGTTAACGCTGTCTACCTGCTCACAGAAATGCCTCCAGGAGTTACGTTTCGCCAGTCTAATGATTTTATTGTATTCTTTGAGTCTTCTGTGGTAGTCATCCCAATATACTGATAGATTTACGTCGAGCTCTGTTGTAAAGTCTGCGGACATCCTTGCCAATCGAGCGGCTTGCCCTGTCATCCAGGGTTTCTCATAGGCAGATTTCCTTTCTCGAAGGGGGCAACTATCTTCGAATGATTTTACAAGAGCCTCCGTAATCCTCCTCACATTGATATCAATGTCTTCTGTACTTGGATAATCGTGTTTAGGCTGGCCCAATCGATTTCTAAGTAGATTGCCGAATTTGGTCCAGTCGGTTTTAGCCTTATTACGGAAACTTATTGGGTCAGGTGGTGGCCGTGAAATTTTAAACCTTATATAACGGTGGTCCCAACAGGAGTGTTCATCCGAAACCCTCCACTCATGGATCTCATCAATGAGTTCTGAGCATATCGTTATATCGAATACTTCTTCCCTAATTTTGTTAACGAAGGTCGTCTTGTTCCCTATGTTGAGAGTTAGGAGATCGTTAGTACTCAAAAATTCTATAAGGGCTTGTCCCCTTTTATTGGTGTCAGTACACCCCAAGCAATATGGTGTGAGTTGGCATCACACCAGCTATTAACACATTACTTGTATTTTTCGATTCCCTTACCAGACGTTGTAATTCCGACGTAGGTGGCAATGTCGGCGCATAGAATGGCAGGTATACTGACGTCGGGTTCATACTTCGATTACCTTGCATCAGCACAGTTGCGTCCGATGTTGACTACTCTGGAGAGAAAAGATAGCATATGTTTTTATGGCACAGAATACAAGTCCTTGGACGAGTATCTGTGTTAGCTTAGAAAATATTGTAGTTCATATGCTTTAATCCAGTAACTTTGTTACTAGTAGACCACGGTTCCTGGACCAAAGCAACATGAACCCTGCCTTTATTTATTACGTCCATCAGAGCAATGGATGCCGTTTCGCTCCGGTGGAGGTTTATCTGGATGACCTCAATCATTGTCTTTCCAGTACATTGGCCAGAAAATCTCTAACAATTGGCTTAAAAATAAATATTTGCAGAACCAAAATCTATGCACTAAAAAAAAAGCGTACTGAAAATCAATGAATTTTTCCTAAAGTTTATGATTTCGGCAATGATTTCGAGCCAAAGACAATCGCTATAAAAATAAGAAGGTTTTATAGTTAATTTAAAGACGTGAATAGTACTTGTTTTGAGGATGCATTTCATAGAATTAAGAATTTTGGGTAATAAAACTAATTAAATTTGGTCTTAAAATAAGCACATTTTTGCGTAAATTTAAGTATGGCGCGTGCTTATTTTTAGTAAAATATCATATAATTTAAAACATTATCGTAATAAAATTTAAAATGTTTGTCCTTGGTATAAGAATATACTGGTAATTAATTTAAGGCATACATGAATTTTAATACAGTTACTTTTTAAATATGTCTGGAAAATTCGTTACAATATATTGATTGTAATGTTACTCTTTTAAATAAATCATTTTCTTTGAAATCATTTACTATTCATAGAAAATTCAATAACACAACACTTTATCTTTCTAAATAAATATTTTATTTGTTATATTTTATATTGGAAAATACAAAAAAATATAATACATATTACGGATAACCTTGAACATTTTATAATTTAAAACAATATGTAATTGTATAAAGACAAATCGGCCAACACACTATGAAGTTTGACTTTTATTCGAATATTGTATTGTTATGTATCGATTCTATAGCATGATTCGTTTCTCTATTTGTTGTCCATGAATAATTTTTATCGGAACCGACCTTAAAGATTTTTAACCTAGAATTTGGCAGGAATTTATATAGAAATTATATAAAACAAATATTATATTATTATATCATATAGTTTAGATGCTCACTCATTTTCTGCAATTTGTAAATTTTTAATTCCCCACTGCATTTTTCATATATCCAAATAAAGTTCAATTGCGCGAACTAAAATAAAAACAATTTTAATAGAAATCAAACAGAATGATTTATATATGATAAAGTATTAAAATAAGTTTTATCATATAACTGTCACAAAATGTTGAAAGATAAGAGATATATTAAAATCTTTGGAATATACTTACTTACACTGAAATATTTAGTCACTCTTCTACGACACAAATTCTCATAATAGATCAATACAAAATTTGCTGTACTAAAAGTTAAAAAAAATATTTATGTAAGATATTATTAATAATAGAAACTGATTGTTTTGAAAGTGGCGAAAGTGACATTTTTCATATAAATTGAGTTATCAAAAATAATTTTCTTAAAAAAATCAATCGTGACTTAGAATTGTTAGCAAACAAAACTACAAAAACTTATTAAAAACTACTTCTGCAAAACAAACGCTAATGCTGCTTATGACATTCTTAACCCTGGTGTTAGATTAGCAAATCTGTACGAATCCTAGATAAAGAGTCCATTTGGTCAACATTACATTTTTCATATAAAATGAATATGGAAGACAATATTTTATATTTATTTTTATTCAATACTTCGTGAAAAGAAAGCAGCTTATTTACAATTATTTTTGAGCAAAAACGCTTATTATTTTGATTTTAGTAAAACAAAAATATCCCTTGGACCAAATTATAAGGCAATATATATACATACATATATTACCGTTTATAAAGGAAACGATACAAAAATTGGACCAAATGGGCCTAACCTAACAGCAGGTTTAATAATGAAGCAATTATGAACACGAAATCAAGGAAAAATTTAAACTAAAATGCAAAAAAGGAAAAAATCTTTTTCAATAAATTATATTTGGAAAACTTTTTAACAATAACTTTGTTTGTGTGAAAACACGTATTTTATATGTGAACGTCAGTTCGCAAATATATTTTATTCTAATACATTAATATATGCGTTCCAAATTAAATTTCTTGATTTTAAAATAAAATATATTTGTTCAGAAATACATAATACTTACAAATATTGTTTCCAAATCTATTTCCTTTCAATTCAAAAATTCCCATGTAGGTGTATGCTCACTTATTTTTTGCAAGTTATAAATGGCATTCAGCACTGCATTTTTCATATATCCATCACATTTATCTTCGAAAATTGCGTGATCTAAAATTAAAATAATTATATTTTTTCTGAAAATAAATCAAATAAAATTATCTATAAACAAAAAAAATGCAAATAAATTTTATCATATCACAATTGGAAAACCCTGAAAACTAAGAGAAATATTTAAACCGTTCATATATAATACTTACGTTGAAATATTTTGTAAAATTTGGCACTCTTCTCACAAAAGACCCATTCTAAAATTGTTTTACTAAAAAAATTAAAAAAGATAGTTATATGTATAACATATTATTCATAATAAATTTCTATATTGCCACAAATAATTTTACATTTCTGCATTATGCGCTGGTATTTTTAATAAATAAATACTTTCAATTAAAATGTATTTTGTTAATTTTGTAATTGCCAATAAGATGTTAATTTCAGATGTTAATATTATTTTTCACGTACCTAAACATTTTCCCATTGTCTCTTTCAGTATTACAAAAACCTATTACTCATATTTTTGTAATCCATTTGGCACAAATCTCTTCACAGGACTTACAAACAAGATCTCCTTCAAAAACGCATGTACATCGCCATAAATAACATACAGCAAAAATAACTCTGACACACGCACTCCCTAATCACAGAGATCGATGCTGACGCCGACGGCATAACCACATGCATACACACATGTACACGACGGTTTCATTTGTTGTTGTTGCTATGCTTTAGCAAAAATAACTGTTAACAGCCCATATTAAAATTATTTTCGGTGCAATATGCACGTATGTATGCACGTATACTTACATATTCACAGCAATCAAATTTTTTCACAATCCGATTACTGAAAACAGACAACCGTTTCCTTCCATCGCTTGTAAATAACTGACGATTTAAAAGAAAACGAAGAACAGAACTGTTCTCTATTTTCTCTTCTAGCATTCCATAACAAATATTGATTCACACATTACCAAACAAAACTGATTCTCCGAGCGAGAGAGGGAGGGAGAGATTGTATAATTCTCTCGTATGTATTCTTAAAAATAATGACAATAGTCATAAAATTTATTAATAAGACAGCCTTTCCTTTAAGGGGAGCATAGCCTTAAATTTATTACTCAAATATCTCATACTGTTAATTAAGTCCGATTCGGCATTAAAACTATGACATGTCTACGTCGTAGTGTTAATGTAGAAAATCTTTAAAAGTATTGAAATATTACTTAAAATAATGCGGATTGTCACAAAAATAATGATTTTTTTCTTTAATTTAAATGCGTACATTTAAAGAAGCGCGTACACAAAACTAATGATTAGATAGACATTAATTTAAATTCAAAAAACTTTATATTAAGGAAAATTTCGTAAAAAACGTGTAAATTTTCATTATTTTAATGAAAATTGTCATTGCATTGATGCCGAGGTAGCATACTTAATATAAGAATGTGTCATCATTAGTTTTATTACTATTTTTTTTTTCAGTGTGCGTGTTAAGTCCACCAATATCAACGTTTTCCAGATCGGTGAAACATATTTGGAAAATGTGGATACTTTTAAATATCTTGGAAGTAAAATTACAAGTGATGGAGGAGCATTAGCTGATATATACAGTCGCATATGTAAAGCACGCACATCATGCGCATCGTAAATAAGTTATGGAAATGCAAGAGCTTATAATTTTAAACGCTTACGTGAAGTCAGTTTTGATCTATGGGTGCGAAAGTTGATGGGTCACAAATACTACAACACAAAAGCAACAAACATTTATTAACGGAAAATTTTAAGAATCTGGTTGCCAAGAACAATTTCTAAAATAGCCGGCCGTTATGTCGAAGATAAAGAATAGGAAATATGGATGGATCGGGCATAAATTGAGAAAGGACTCAAACGATACATAACATGCAGCTCTCATGTGGAACCCACAAGAAAGCAGAAAAAGAGGTCGTCCAAAAACGACGTGGCGAAGAACAATCACATTAGAAACTTCTAAATGGATTAATGAGTTAAGATATATAGCGAGTAACAGAGAACAATGGAAAGAGTTTGTAAGAGTTAAATGATATATGTGAATAGGGTAAGTTTTTTTTATAAAGGGTGGTTACATTTTAAGGGCCGATGTTGATTTTGAATAAAACACAAATTATTTAGGAAATTATTGTCGTTTCTTTTTATTATGATAATATTGGTATGGTTCAATTATGAATGGAACAAAATATCGGCCAAATGGCCGGCGCGACCTCGGCGGCACGCCTCCATCCAATGGTCCAAATTTTCGATGACGCTGAGGCATAATTGTGGTTCTATGCCGTTAATGTGCCGAACTATCTCATCCTTTAGCTCTTGAATTGTTGCTGGCTTATCAACGTACACCTTTTCTTTCAAATAACCCCAAAGAAAGAAGTCCAACGGTATCAAATCACATGATCTTGACGGCCAATTGACATCGCCACGACGTGAGATAACACGGCCATTGAATTTGTTGCGCAAAAGAGTCATTGTTTTGTTAGCTGTGTGGCACCGTCTTGTTCAAACCACATATTGTCCACATCCATATCTCCCAATTCGGGCCACAAAAAGTTCGTTATCATCTCACGATAGCGAACACCATTCACAGTAACTGCCTGACCGGCCTCATTTGGAAGAAGTATGGCCCGATGACGTCGCCAGCCCATAAGCCGCACCAAACGAACTGGACGAGCATGCACAGGTGTTTTCACATCTCCTACAGACCAGGTTTGTTGAAATTTGCGCACAATTATCCCGATTTGGTCGATTGTGCTTAAAAAACTTTAACGCGTTGCTCGATTGTGTATCTTTCCATGGTTCAAATTGAGTTAGTCTGAAATTGAGAAATGTCAAATGAAATGCAGAAAAAAACTTGACGTTTAGGTGTGGTTCACATTCAACATCGGCCCTTACATATTAACCACCCTACACTAATGTAAACATGGCAATAAATAAGAAAAAAATATCCCAAAAAACTAGTCATTGCTCAAAAAATAAAATGGGCATCTAAGTTAGTGATGTTAACATCAACCACTTTAAAATGGGCTGGTTTGGATTAGCAGGCGTGGCAAAAGTGTGCGTAGCATTATTTACAAAGTGAATGTATCTCAGAAGCTATTAATAGTAGAAGAACGAGATTTGTTTCATATGTTAGGGAAGTCAATACTTGAAATTTCACATAAGGACTGCGCACAAAATAAATGTTAGACTTTTTTTCAATAAAATTTTACATAATATGGTACATTTGTGTGGGTCATACCAAAAGGGGCGTGGCAATAACCCCCGTGTTTCACAGGAGTGTATGTACTCTAAAAACATTACACTGTACCAAATTTCAAGTATTTTTATGGACTGGTTTTAAAATTATAAGCTGTAAAATTTTTGTGCAAAATGGTCCATTTGTGTGGAAGGTACCAGAAGGGATGTGGCAACTTCGCCCATTTTTCACTGGATTGTAGGTACTATAAAACCATTACACTGTACAAAATTTCAAGTCTTTTTATTCACATGTATTCAATTAATAAGCTGTTAACTTTTGGTGCAAAATAGTACAGGGTTTTCCAACAAGAGGTGTTATTTTGAATCACCCGGTATTTCGGTAGCTGTCACCTTTGAAGCTTTTATTCTTTGACATTTGACAAGTAGAAGCTACGCTATTACTAAGAATGGAACGATACGCGATTCAACAACGCGTTTAAATTATTCAAATTCGAAAATCATCGAAAAATCATCTTCAACAACGTTTGACTGTTTGGTGCGGTTTATGGTCCGGCGGGGTCATTGGACCTTACTTTTTCGAAAATGAGGTTGGATCAACAGTTAAGGTAAATGGATTGCGCTATCGAGAGATGATTAATGATTTTTTATGCTCGGAGTTGGGTGGTATTGATCTGGACAATAAACATCCGATCATTTATATCAAAAAAAAATACAAAATATAAATAAAAAAATTTCTTTGAATGCCTTTAACCTTTACATTTGTGTGGGAGGTACCAAAAGGGTCGTGCCAATTACGCCCACTATACACAGAAAGAAAAATGCCATACTAAATTCAAGTAAAAAATTCTTAATTTAAGCCGAAATCGTACTTAAAAATTTAAGTACGTTCGTACTAAGTTTTTCTTAAAACAAGTATAAATCGGCTTAAAATGAAAAAATCAAGCGCTGAAAGGCTCACAATAAGTATTTAATGCTTGAAATCAAGTAAACATTTCTTGAAAAGGAAAATTAAGCCTAATATGGCTTAAAGTAAGAAAAAAAACTTACTTTAATCTCTCAGAGACAGAAACATTATAGAGCACAATAAAATTACCCTCTCAACCACTCTCATGCAAGTGGTTGATTTTGGCTGACGCAACATCAAACACACATGCATATAAATTGTCGATGTATAAACATTTGTGCGCGACCATATCCAATTCGTTTCTCGTTCAAACAGTGTTTGCAAATACATAACTTGGCGTGATTTTTTATGATTTTAGTGTTTTGAAGTTGTTAATAATTCTTATTCATTTCGTTGATGTTATTCCTTATATGTTTCATATTTAAATCGAGTAAATGCAGCAAAACTTTTACTTTTGCTGTCAAGCAATTGTATTTTGACATACCATTTTAAAAAATTGCATTCTTTGCAATGCAGTGGCAAAATGGTATTATTAATGTAAATGGTATATAGGTGTAAAACGAACGAAAGCACAATAAATCTAGTATGACCAGGCTTAAATCAAGAACTTATCTGGCTTAAATCAAGTATTAGTTAGGATTAAATCAAGAACTGATCAGGATTAAATCAAGTATTATCAGACTTAAATCAAGTATTGGGCAGGCTTAATTCAATCAAAAATTTCTTCATTGAAGCCCGTTTCGCACTCAAATTAATCCGATAAAATTCTTAAATCAATCGCTTTATGCTTAAAATAAGAATTTTTCGACTTAAAATCAAGCCTAATCAGGCTTAATTAGCGCTAATATTAAGAATTCAGGGCTTAAAAATCCGTACTTGATTCAAGTATTTTGTACTTGGTTTAAGAAAATCCGTACTTAACGTACTTTTGACACCGCTACGGCTTGATTCAAGTACGGATTACTCATTTTTTTCTTTCTGTGTAGGTACTGTAAATGCATTACACTGCACAAAAATTCAAGTATTTTTATGCACAGGTATTCAAGTTTGGTGGAAAATGGACCATTTGTGTGGGAGGTGCCAAAAGGGGCGCGGCAACTTCACAACCGCCCATTTTTCACTTGACTGTAGGTACTATAAAACCATTACACTGTACAAAATTTCAAGTCTTTGTATTTACAGGTATTCATGTTATAAGCAGTTAACTTTTGGTGGAAAATGGACTATTTGTGTGGGAGGTACCAAAAGTGGCGCGGCAACTTCGCCAATTTTTCTCGAGGTAATAATGACTAATATACAAATATTATGTGTATAATTTCAGGGGGTTTGGCCGTAGCAAATAATATATACCCTCGTATCACTAAAGTAAGGGTATAAAAATATAGAGCGATAGAAAAATGGAGATGTAGAAAAAACATATCAAAATTATTTCCCTGAAATCAGAGTTAAATAAATTTACCCAACCGTATCTCGAAAACTATTCGAGATAGGAAAAAAAAGTTATTACAGATTCTGAAAGAGCATGCCTGAAACCTATATTATCAACTCCTAACTAAAAAGACACAAAAATGGCGGATGGACCAAAATAGCATTTAACCGACGATTTGTCGACTTCCGTTATTGCCATTATCTAAACTTGATATACACTTCAAGTATCTGGTGAGCTATATCAAGACTAAGTTCTTTACAGTGTAATCCGAAGCCAACCTTCGAACCATCTGTATAGAAGTGGAGATATTCTGACAGCTATCTTAGTGATAAAGTGTCTCTGGAAGGTGTACAGGGTTGGTGAATAGCCCTCTTGGTGGGTTACCAGTGCACTAAAATGTGATATCCTCATGTGGCCGCTCTGGTTGCAAGTTCTCTAGCCACAATATCAATCAAGAGTATATGGAGTAGGTCTTGTACATTTTATTTACCGATTACCGATTCTTTCAGAGAAACCTCTCTGCATTAACAACAATTGCTATATGATGAAAGGAGAGTATGAAATCTGAGCGGTCACATTCTCAAAATAAGAAGAAAAAATAATGTGCATGTAATCGATATCTCGCTTAGTTATCGAGTTATCGGACATTATAGTGAAGATCTATTTTTTCGTTCCAATGGGTTCAAAATCTAAAATTAGATGGAAAAAATCTATTTAGTTATCGATAACTTCGATTTCAAAGATACTTTGGTCCGCGTAGCCGCTTTTGGAAATTCCCCCAGAGAAGGGTCGCAGACCTGTAAGCATGAAAATGAAAAACACCAAAATATTTTATCCGATCCGATTTATCCTCTTTTTTCATTCAAATGTGTGCGGTAAATAGAATTTATTAATACGGTCTTGGGTCTTCGATAGAAAAAATATTGTAAGTGATGTAGAAAAATTTTAAAAAATTATAATCCATAAATATTCCATAAAAACGAATAATATTAAAAATAATAGACACTACCATGAAGATTAAAAATATTTTGGCCAAACGCAATTGCCACCCAACAGCTGTAGATAGTAACGCGGCATACCCCCATACATATTGAAATAAAGCGACGGAAGTGGAGATGGATAGGGCATGTGCAACGCTGGCCCCTTTCGAGAAATGCTATCGATTGGAACCCTCAAGATAGCCGAAGAAGAGGACGCCCCAGCCACACATGTAGGCGACAATTGGATGCAAACAAATCGTAGAATGAGCTAAAGATATTAGCGGCAGTCAAAATCGACTGGAACAAATTTGTTAAGGCCCTATGTTCCTTTATTTATCAAAATTTAAAAAATACATGAACTACAGAGAATGCCTTTGGAAATGGATTCAAGATTTACATTTACTGAAATTCTTAGATATGTGAAAACTGTGTGTTAATATTTCAAAAATCAAAATTTTATGATTTTCCCAAGCACACATTACAAAACGGCCTTTAGTGAAAGAAAATCGGAACTACTTTGAAAAATTGTTGCCGAATATTGTACGGTTTGACATGGATCGAACGGCTCATACTGATCTCAAATATATTTAGTTTGATGTTTTTTCTCCGTGTAGGATGTAGAAGAGGGCTTTTCAAATGGTGGTCCGCGGCCCACTGGGTGGTACGTAGCGGTGTATCAAGGGGGCCATGACAATCGACAGTTCAATGTTACGTAATATGTATTTCTTTGTTATGTCAGGTTATGCTGTTTTTTTGTGAGCAGAATCTAGTCTTAATATGTATATATTGTACATACTGGATAAAAAATACCGTGTGTAAAATTTCAGACAAATAACTTTAATAAAATAAAAAATCATCAAAGTATAGTTTATACAATTTATATATCTGTTTCAATCTTTTTTTTTAAATTTTAATTAGCTATGTAGATTTCATATTCGTCGTAAGAAATTTCGTCAACGCCGTATCCAATATCACAGCAACCTCGTGACAGATGTACTCTTCCCGGATTTAAAGATCCCAAATGTATGGCACGACCAATGAATAAGGGTTCACCGTCGGCCGTGTGACCGCCGATTATAGCATTCGAAGGAATATTGCCGCCAGTAACGGGGGCCCAACTACCGTGGGCGGAACACAGAATTTCATAGTCGGGTTTACCCACCACTTTGCCCTTATATGTAATGAAACATACACCACCACCATGGGGCGGATGGACTTTACCGGGAAACAGATTACCCTCATGGAAGGCTCGAGCTACATACATCGTTTCACTGTTAGAAAATCCACTCTTCATGGCATTGGGAGGAATTACTCCATTAGAAGCTGCCACCCAAATACCTGCAGCCACTGGGTCTGAAAAATATAAAAACTATTAAATTGGCGTTAAGTCTGAGCTGACTTATATCCTGACTTACCATCGAACAGCCATGACCCAGAAGAACCAAAACCTGTGGATATTCCCACATATTTAATGGGAAACAGGCTTGCCTCTTTGAATGACATGAAAGAGGTATCTTCACCCTCACGACCCACTGAGATGACGTTATCGTACCATCGAATCCAAAATCCTCGCATTTCATCGACATTCACTATATTAGGAGTAGACGTTTCCGTTACTTCAGCCGGTTCCTTTCCAATTTGACGAATTGCAGATTTACTATTTTTCCAGCCACCAATAATAATCTCATACATGGGTAAACCCTCCAAAGGTTGGGCAGACAATGCCACATGACAGTCATGAGAACAGCAAACCTTAAAGATGAATGTTCCACCACGTACAGCATGGAACGTATATAGTTTCTCTGTGGATGTTCTTACTAAAACATTTACATAGAAATAGTTACATATATAATAATAACACTTATAGGAAATAACCTATATAACCTTCACCCCACTTTAACATGAGAAATGCAGTGAGATTTGCTTACCAACCCTCGGAATTGGCGCTGACTTTTTGGGGGAATGTTCCGAAAAGGCTGTACCATTTACATCAGTTTAGTTTAGTCCCAAAGTGTTCTCGACAGGTTTTTCTTCATTAAAAAGTTGGTCGATTTTCTAAATTGCCTACAAATCTTTAAATTACGTACCCATCTTTTCGGAATGGTTTTATTTTATTCATGACTGATCGGAGTTTCCATGGCGGGGTCATTGGACCTTACTTTTTCGAAAATGAGGTTGGATCAACAGTTAAGGTAAATGGATTGCGCTATCGAGAGATGATTAATGATTTTTTATGCTCGGAGTTGGGTGGTATTGATCTGGACAATAAACATCCGATCATTTATATCAAAAAAAAAATACAAAATATAAATAAAAAAATTTCTTTGAATGCCTTTAACCTTTACATTTGTGTGGGAGGTACCAAAAGGGTCGTGCCAATTACGCCCACTATACACAGAAAGAAAAATGCCATACTAAATTCAAGTAAAAAATTCTTAATTTAAGCCGAAATCGTACTTAAAAATTTAAGTACGTTCGTACTAAGTTTTTCTTAAAACAAGTATAAATCGGCTTAAAATGAAAAAATCAAGCGCTGAAAGGCTCACAATAAGTATTTAATGCTTGAAATCAAGTAAACATTTCTTGAAAAGGAAAATTAAGCCTAATATGGCTTAAAGTAAGAAAAAAAACTTACTTTAATCTCTCAGAGACAGAAACATTATAGAGCACAATAAAATTACCCTCTCAACCACTCTCATGCAAGTGGTTGATTTTGGCTGACGCAACATCAAACACACATGCATATAAATTGTCGATGTATAAACATTTGTGCGCGACCATATCCAATTCGTTTCTCGTTCAAACAGTGTTTGCAAATACATAACTTGGCGTGATTTTTTATGATTTTAGTGTTTTGAAGTTGTTAATAATTCTTATTCATTTCGTTGATGTTATTCCTTATATGTTTCATATTTAAATCGAGTAAATGCAGCAAAACTTTTACTTTTGCTGTCAAGCAATTGTATTTTGACATACCATTTTAAAAAATTGCATTCTTTGCAATGCAGTGGCAAAATGGTATTATTAATGTAAATGGTATATAGGTGTAAAACGAACGAAAGCACAATAAATCTAGTATGACCAGGCTTAAATCAAGAACTTATCTGGCTTAAATCAAGTATTAGTTAGGATTAAATCAAGAACTGATCAGGATTAAATCAAGTATTATCAGACTTAAATCAAGTATTGGGCAGGCTTAATTCAATCAAAAATTTCTTCATTGAAGCCCGTTTCGCACTCAAATTAATCCGATAAAATTCTTAAATCAATCGCTTTATGCTTAAAATAAGAATTTTTCGACTTAAAATCAAGCCTAATCAGGCTTAATTAGCGCTAATATTAAGAATTCAGGGCTTAAAAATCCGTACTTGATTCAAGTATTTTGTACTTGGTTTAAGAAAATCCGTACTTAACGTACTTTTGACACCGCTACGGCTTGATTCAAGTACGGATTACTCATTTTTTTCTTTCTGTGTAGGTACTGTAAATGCATTACACTGCACAAAAATTCAAGTATTTTTATGCACAGGTATTCAAGTTTGGTGGAAAATGGACCATTTGTGTGGGAGGTGCCAAAAGGGGCGCGGCAACTTCACAACCGCCCATTTTTCACTTGACTGTAGGTACTATAAAACCATTACACTGTACAAAATTTCAAGTCTTTGTATTTACAGGTATTCATGTTATAAGCAGTTAACTTTTGGTGGAAAATGGACTATTTGTGTGGGAGGTACCAAAAGTGGCGCGGCAACTTCGCCAATTTTTCTCGAGGTAATAATGACTAATATACAAATATTATGTGTATAATTTCAGGGGGTTTGGCCGTAGCAAATAATATATACCCTCGTATCACTAAAGTAAGGGTATAAAAATATAGAGCGATAGAAAAATGGAGATGTAGAAAAAACATATCAAAATTATTTCCCTGAAATCAGAGTTAAATAAATTTACCCAACCGTATCTCGAAAACTATTCGAGATAGGAAAAAAAAGTTATTACAGATTCTGAAAGAGCATGCCTGAAACCTATATTATCAACTCCTAACTA
The DNA here is from genome assembly GCA_963930755.1 of Eudasyphora cyanicolor. NCBI lineage: Eukaryota > Metazoa > Arthropoda > Insecta > Diptera > Muscidae > Eudasyphora > Eudasyphora cyanicolor. The sequence continues at coordinate 203,823,598 of OZ005736.1, read as the reverse complement.
AAAAGACACAAAAATGGCGGATGGACCAAAATAGCATTTAACCGACGATTTGTCGACTTCCGTTATTGCCATTATCTAAACTTGATATACACTTCAAGTATCTGGTGAGCTATATCAAGACTAAGTTCTTTACAGTGTAATCCGAAGCCAACCTTCGAACCATCTGTATAGAAGTGGAGATATTCTGACAGCTATCTTAGTGATAAAGTGTCTCTGGAAGGTGTACAGGGTTGGTGAATAGCCCTCTTGGTGGGTTACCAGTGCACTAAAATGTGATATCCTCATGTGGCCGCTCTGGTTGCAAGTTCTCTAGCCACAATATCAATCAAGAGTATATGGAGTAGGTCTTGTACATTTTATTTACCGATTACCGATTCTTTCAGAGAAACCTCTCTGCATTAACAACAATTGCTATATGATGAAAGGAGAGTATGAAATCTGAGCGGTCACATTCTCAAAATAAGAAGAAAAAATAATGTGCATGTAATCGATATCTCGCTTAGTTATCGAGTTATCGGACATTATAGTGAAGATCTATTTTTTCGTTCCAATGGGTTCAAAATCTAAAATTAGATGGAAAAAATCTATTTAGTTATCGATAACTTCGATTTCAAAGATACTTTGGTCCGCGTAGCCGCTTTTGGAAATTCCCCCAGAGAAGGGTCGCAGACCTGTAAGCATGAAAATGAAAAACACCAAAATATTTTATCCGATCCGATTTATCCTCTTTTTTCATTCAAATGTGTGCGGTAAATAGAATTTATTAATACGGTCTTGGGTCTTCGATAGAAAAAATATTGTAAGTGATGTAGAAAAATTTTAAAAAATTATAATCCATAAATATTCCATAAAAACGAATAATATTAAAAATAATAGACACTACCATGAAGATTAAAAATATTTTGGCCAAACGCAATTGCCACCCAACAGCTGTAGATAGTAACGCGGCATACCCCCATACATATTGAAATAAAGCGACGGAAGTGGAGATGGATAGGGCATGTGCAACGCTGGCCCCTTTCGAGAAATGCTATCGATTGGAACCCTCAAGATAGCCGAAGAAGAGGACGCCCCAGCCACACATGTAGGCGACAATTGGATGCAAACAAATCGTAGAATGAGCTAAAGATATTAGCGGCAGTCAAAATCGACTGGAACAAATTTGTTAAGGCCCTATGTTCCTTTATTTATCAAAATTTAAAAAATACATGAACTACAGAGAATGCCTTTGGAAATGGATTCAAGATTTACATTTACTGAAATTCTTAGATATGTGAAAACTGTGTGTTAATATTTCAAAAATCAAAATTTTATGATTTTCCCAAGCACACATTACAAAACGGCCTTTAGTGAAAGAAAATCGGAACTACTTTGAAAAATTGTTGCCGAATATTGTACGGTTTGACATGGATCGAACGGCTCATACTGATCTCAAATATATTTAGTTTGATGTTTTTTCTCCGTGTAGGATGTAGAAGAGGGCTTTTCAAATGGTGGTCCGCGGCCCACTGGGTGGTACGTAGCGGTGTATCAAGGGGGCCATGACAATCGACAGTTCAATGTTACGTAATATGTATTTCTTTGTTATGTCAGGTTATGCTGTTTTTTTGTGAGCAGAATCTAGTCTTAATATGTATATATTGTACATACTGGATAAAAAATACCGTGTGTAAAATTTCAGACAAATAACTTTAATAAAATAAAAAATCATCAAAGTATAGTTTATACAATTTATATATCTGTTTCAATCTTTTTTTTTAAATTTTAATTAGCTATGTAGATTTCATATTCGTCGTAAGAAATTTCGTCAACGCCGTATCCAATATCACAGCAACCTCGTGACAGATGTACTCTTCCCGGATTTAAAGATCCCAAATGTATGGCACGACCAATGAATAAGGGTTCACCGTCGGCCGTGTGACCGCCGATTATAGCATTCGAAGGAATATTGCCGCCAGTAACGGGGGCCCAACTACCGTGGGCGGAACACAGAATTTCATAGTCGGGTTTACCCACCACTTTGCCCTTATATGTAATGAAACATACACCACCACCATGGGGCGGATGGACTTTACCGGGAAACAGATTACCCTCATGGAAGGCTCGAGCTACATACATCGTTTCACTGTTAGAAAATCCACTCTTCATGGCATTGGGAGGAATTACTCCATTAGAAGCTGCCACCCAAATACCTGCAGCCACTGGGTCTGAAAAATATAAAAACTATTAAATTGGCGTTAAGTCTGAGCTGACTTATATCCTGACTTACCATCGAACAGCCATGACCCAGAAGAACCAAAACCTGTGGATATTCCCACATATTTAATGGGAAACAGGCTTGCCTCTTTGAATGACATGAAAGAGGTATCTTCACCCTCACGACCCACTGAGATGACGTTATCGTACCATCGAATCCAAAATCCTCGCATTTCATCGACATTCACTATATTAGGAGTAGACGTTTCCGTTACTTCAGCCGGTTCCTTTCCAATTTGACGAATTGCAGATTTACTATTTTTCCAGCCACCAATAATAATCTCATACATGGGTAAACCCTCCAAAGGTTGGGCAGACAATGCCACATGACAGTCATGAGAACAGCAAACCTTAAAGATGAATGTTCCACCACGTACAGCATGGAACGTATATAGTTTCTCTGTGGATGTTCTTACTAAAACATTTACATAGAAATAGTTACATATATAATAATAACACTTATAGGAAATAACCTATATAACCTTCACCCCACTTTAACATGAGAAATGCAGTGAGATTTGCTTACCAACCCTCGGAATTGGCGCTGACTTTTTGGGGGAATGTTCCGAAAAGGCTGTACCATTTACATCAGTTTAGTTTAGTCCCAAAGTGTTCTCGACAGGTTTTTCTTCATTAAAAAGTTGGTCGATTTTCTAAATTGCCTACAAATCTTTAAATTACGTACCCATCTTTTCGGAATGGTTTTATTTTATTCATGACTGATCGGAGTTTCCGATAAAATAATTTAAAAATCGGATTTTTTCACAATATGTTGTAAGATATCTTTGAAATCGCTGATGGGATGAAAAAAATATATTTGAAGAAGTTATGCTAAAATATGTGGTTCAACAACATAATAATATTTATTTTGTTTATCTTCCCACTAATGGAACACAATGCTCTTAGAGGAAATTACCTAAGCTTCGTTTGAGGGAAAAAAATAAAAATATGTTTTTCACAAAAATGACAAAACAAACTTAATTCGCAAAAATATGCAAACATATTTTTTAAACCAGTAAGGAAAGGCAGAAAGTCGGGCGGGGCCGACTATATAATACCCTACACCTCCCTAATAATGCGATAAGGGTCATTGCGATAATAATTTGGAATAATTGGTAAATGGGTAGGAACATATTATCTAATTCTGAACCGATAATCGCTAAATTAAGCAATATTCGTTCCTAAATTGAGAAACATATTTCTGGAAAATTTTAATGATCGGAAGTAAAGTAGGAGGAACATATATACGAATGTTATATATAAATCTGAACCGATTTTCCCTGAATACTCATTCATGTAAAAAGACATCTTTCTGTCGAATTTCGTACTGATCGGATATAAAATACAATCTCTACAGCGCTTACATGTCGAATCGGGGGTAACATATATATGGGGCTATATCTAATTCTGAACCGATTTTCTCCGAATTTGGCAGTATTTCTGGAAAATTTTAATGATCGGAAGTAAAGTAGGAGGAACATATATACGAATGTTATATATAAATCTGAACCGATTTTCCCTGAATACTCATTCATGTAAAAAGACATCTTTCTGTCGAATTTCGTACTGATCGGATATAAAATACAATCTCTACAGCGCTTACATGTCGAATCGGGGGTAACATATATATGGGGCTATATCTAATTCTGAACCGATTTTCTCCGAATTTGGCAGTATTTCTTCATGTAGAAGGAAACCTCTTTTTGCCGAAGTTCGCACTGATCGGATATAAAATAACATTTTTACAGCGCTTACATGGGAAATCGGGGGTAACGTTTATATGGGGGCTATATCTAAATCTGAACCGATTTCTTCCAAATTTAGCAGTGTTCATTCATATAATAAGAAACCTCTTTCTGCCGAATTTCATACTGATCGGATATAAAATATCATTTTTACAGTGCTTACACTTCAAATCGGGGGTAACATATACGAGGGTATATGGGGGCTATATCTAAATCTGAACCGATTTATTCCAAATTTAAGAGTGTTCATTCATATGATAAGAAACCTCTTTCTGCCGAATTTCAGACTGATCGGATATAAAATAAAGTTTTTACAGCGCTTACATGTCAAATCTGGGGTAACATATATATGGGGGCTATATCTAAATCTGAACCGATTTTAACCAAATTCAATAGGGATCGTCCTTGGGCCAAATAAAACATATGTGTAAAGTTTCGTCGAGATCGGACCATAATTGCGACCTGTACTTTGATTACAAGAATACATGCACAGACAGACGGACAGACAGACAGACGGACATAGCTAAATCAACTCAGAAAGTAATTCTAAGTCGATCGGTATAATAAACGATGGGTCTATTTCTTCTCCTTTTGGGTGTTACAAACAAATGCACAATGTACCACAGTGTGGTGTAGGGTATAAAAAGATTGAAGAAAAAGCTATAACATGCACTTAGTGCAAAATTTTCTAACTACAATATATAATTAGTTATATGAATGGGAAAAAAGGTCGATTATCCAAAATGTCAAAATTAAACACCCATGAACTCGGACAGTCCTTAACCGATCTCGTTGAAATTTTGTGTCACAACTACTACGAGGGTTGCTACATACATTTATGGAATAGGCAAAGGCAACACTAAGTGTTGCATAGCGCCATCTGACATTTCCATTGGAAAGATTGAAATTTGTATACCCTACACCACACTGTGGTACAGGGTATTATAACTTTGTGCATTTGTTTGTAACACCCAAAAGGAGAAGAAATAGACCCATCGTTTATTATACCGATCGACTTAGAATCACTTTCTGAGTTGATTTAGCTATGCCCGTCTGTCTGTCCGTCTGTCTGTGCATGTATTCTTGTAATCAAAGTACAGGTCGCAATTATGGTCCGATCTCGACGAAACTTTACACATATCTTTTTTTTGGCCCAAGGCCGATCCCTATTGAATTTGGTTTAAATCGGTTCAGATTTAGATATAGCCCTCATATATATGTTAGCGCCGATTTGACATGTAAGCGCTGTAAAAACTGTATTTGATATCGGATCAGTATGAAATTCAGCAGAAAAAAGGTCTCTTATTATATTAATGAACACTGCAAAATTTGGAAGAAATCGGTTCAGATTTAGATATAGCCCGCATATATAAGTTACCCCCGATTTGAAATGTAAGCGCTGTAAAAACTGTATCTTATATCCGATCAGTATGAAATTCGCCAGAAAGAGGTTTCCTATTATATGAATGAAATCTTTTAAATTTGGAAGAAATCGGTTCAGATTTAGATATAGCCCCCATATATACGTTACCCCCGATTTGACATGTGAGCGCTGTAAAAATGTTTTTTATATCCGATCAGTGCGAATGTCGGCAAAAAGAGGTTTTTTCTACATGGAGGAATACTGCCAAATTCGGAAAAACTCGGTTTAGATTTAAATATAACACCCATATATATGTAACCCCCGATTTGACCTGTAAACGCTGTAGAAACTGTGTTTTATATCCGATCAGTGCAAAATTCGGCAGAAAAAGGTTTCTTATAACTCGAAGGAATACTGCCAAATTCGGAGAAAATCGGTTCAGATTTAGATATAGCTCCCATATATATGTTACCCCGATTTGACATTTAAGCGCTGTAGAGACTGCATTTTATATCCGATCAGTGCGAAATTCGGCAGAGGTTTCTTATTACATGGAGGAATACTGCCAAATTCGGAAAAACTCGGTTTAGATTTAGATATAGCTCCCATATATATGTTACCCCCGATTTGACATGTAAGCGCTGTAGAGACTGTATTTTATATCCGATCAGTACGAAATTCGACAGAAAGAGGTCTTTTTACATGAATGAGTATTCAGGGAAAATCGGTTCAGATTTGTATTAAAGCTCCATATATATGTTCCTCCTGATTTGGTATCAAACCACTATAGAAGTTGTATTTTACTTCCGATCATTAAAATTTCCAGAAAGATGTTTCTCAATTTAGGAACGAATATTGTTTAATTTAGCGATTATCGTTTCAGAATTAGATAATATGTTCCTAACCATTTACCAATTATTCCAAATTATTATGGCAATGACCCTTATCGCATTATGGAGGTGTAGGGTATTATATAGTCGACCCCGCCCGAATTTCTGCCTTTCCTTACTGGTTTTGGCAGAAATATGTTCTGCAAGGTAGAGAAAAAGTTTAATCATAAAATTGTTTTTCGAAAATAAACATAATGTCGAAACATTAACGGCCGTTAGGATCCTAAAAGTGTCCTTGCAAAAACAGATGTTGATATATATACGCAACTTTAATTTCTCTGAGGATTTGAAATTCCCAAAAGCTCCTTTTTCGGGCTTTTCTCGAGCTTTTCTCAAAATTTATGACAAAATGTTAATTACTTTGATAGAAACAAAAATTTTTTTTTCGAAGTAAAAAACAAAGTCTTTCCGTCACAGCTATCTACATAGAGTCATACATAGCTCAGCTACCGTATAAGACTCAAAACTAATCTGACTCAGGTCACACCTTCGATGTGTTTCACTTTTAATCAGTAGCAAATGATATTCGCTCTTCCGTAACTTTTGCAATGTCACTTAATTTATTTTCTCAATATTGCAATAAAATAATTAAAATTGTTATTAATCAAACGTACATACCAACTTTCATATTTGTTATTTTTCTGTATTAATTCTTCCAAGTAAAGAGTCGAACGAACTATGTCAAATGACTTTGCTTTATCAAATTTGCGTTGAGGTTTTTATATTTTTAATTCATACATACATTTAGGTGTGATAAAAAAGTTGCGGCTTCGCACAAGAGCTTTAATTGCTTTATCAGTGCACTGAGTGCAAAACAGAAATGAGTTCAATTTTCTAATCGAAAGTAAAATTTGCACCATAAAGGTAAATGTTCATTGTTTAATTGTAAAATCATGGCTAATTTCTTAGGAAATGTTTTGACTTACCACAAGAGCTTAATACGCTATATCAATGCACTGAGGAAACCAGTAAGGAAGGGCAAAAGTCGAGCGGAGTCGAGTATGTGATATCCTAGAATAAGAAGACATATTGTCAAGTTTTGTCAATGTTGTTTTTCTAATTATAATGATCTGTCCAATATTTCCAATATGTCCAATTTCGGCGCCCTCCACATATTCTGTTTTCAATAATCGTGACGTATGGGCGCAGCTACACCCACATATAATTCTCTTATCACATTACGCAGAGTTATATCAAAATATAACCACAGTGTTTTAATTAAATTTACAATCCCCGAGGAAGTTAAAAATATTAGTAATAGAATTACTCCAAATTAGGTCATTTCTACATAGTTTCAGGAAAACTGAACTATAACATATTTATTTTAATCGTGTCCTCATTTTCTGTTCAACTTAAACTGAACGTGATACGTCACTGTCACTAACAAGTCAACACGAGTTCATGTTTTTTTCCCTAATGTTAGTAACAAAAGGAGCAAGGCCTCTTCGCCCTTTATTCTGAAATTGGGGGCGAAAATAAACTACGAGTATTAGGTTAGGTTAAGAGTGGCAGCCTGTACAACTGGCTCACTTAGACTATGCAGTCCATTGTGTTACCACAGGGACGTAAGGGAAAACATAAGTTTTCCCTTGCATATCCCGTTGAACAAATTTGATTGCTTTAAAAAGCTCAAATGTAGGCGGATTCCAACACCGGCCCAGTTAGCTAACTCCTCGAAGAAATAAGAGCCAAAGGTTGTATGCCGCCTTCTAGAGAGAGCGGGGCAGAACCACAGAAGGTGATCTTTGGATTTCTCCTCCTCTTCGTCTCCACAGCTTCTGTAAAAGTTTGTAGGACAGAGTGAGTGAGAGCTCTTTCCGCCTGCCTCTCTCTCCTACAAACTTTGACACTTGCTTGGAAAAAATTTACTTGTGTAAAACTTGACTAGGGACGCGCGGCACACAACCATTGCTGGCATGCATCACTTCACTCGGAGACCATTTGGTTCATTGTTTTCGGGACTAAGTACGAGTGTGAACGTAAACACAAGTTCAAAAGAGAATAAAGTTCAAAAAGAAAAAAGTATCGTGTAAATAGGGGCTGTCCAATTATTTCCTAACGTAAAAGCGTTTATTGAGTTTTATAGGATGTGTTTGGTTACATCCCATAAAACTTAATAAACGCTTTTACCAAAGATATGAATACTAAGTCCCTATTTAGACTGGCAATTTTTTCAGCAGATAATCGGCTAATTCTCTCCACCTATAAATTGTTCACAATTTCCAAGAGATGTCGTAGCAAGTTGTTAAAAATGGAATTAGATGTCGATAGACACCTTTTTTGTGTCTGCAACTCTGGTTAACAGTTGCCGCTGAACAATTTTATATTTCACGCCCAAAATGATCTCGGAAACTGCCCAAATTAATTGGAACAATTTACGTAAAATAAAATGTCCACTGCATTTAAATGATTTTCTGAATCTAATAATTTTTATAATTATATTTCAGTGGAGTATTTTTAATTTTTGTGATAAAATTATCTATTTCAGGAATTTCAACGTAACTTAAAATCGAATATGTTCAAGGAAGCAGATGAAACGGACGGCAAAAAACTCGCCAGCTAACGATTAGATAACCCAACTTGTCAATTAAGTAGTAGATGACCAAAATGACCACATACAATAGAATCAAATACGAAATTGGGTGTCTCCTAATGTGTATTTAACCCAACTGGTTGTCTAAGCAGTAGCAAATATTGATCAGAAAGTATTCAAAAATATTTAATTTTGTACTATGCCACCGCGCCAAAGATTCTTAGAATATTTACTTTTTTGGAAGAGTAGATTCATTTTTGAGATTTGCGTTTTTGTGATTGTTTGGAATTATCTAAATGTATATTTAACACTATATCAAAACACTGAAATAATATAGGATAATAATCCCAATGAGAGGTGGACCACCATTTGAAAAAATTTAATAATTTTCAAATAAAAAGTATTTTGTCAAACACATATAATATTTAAAACATTCCATACACAACAAACACATCGACTTTCATACAAAACATTATTTTTCTGTATACAAACATTTTTCATTTTACATATGCACGTACATTTATTTCATTTTCTCCAGTAAAATGTTCGAATTTGATAATCGGCAACACCAAATATTTTAATTCATGTGTAATGGCTACCCTGTTGTTTATTCGCGCCATCTGCAAACTAGTTGCAACCTGAAGAACGCCATCTATGAACTAGTTGTGAAGAATTCGTTGTGAATGTATACCGTTGTATCTTAGCATTCATATCTTTGCTTTTATGTTAGAAAATAATTGGATAGTTCCTATTTACACGATACTTTTTTTAAGTAACTTATCGACTTATTCTCTTTTGAACTTGTGTTTAGGTTCACACACGTACTTTTTTCAATACTTACTCTTATGTTAATTTTTTTGTTTCGGCTTTTCCTGTGTGAATTGTTGTTGTTTCGAAGTGCGAATGAAAAACTCAAAACGTTGAGTACGAGTACGGCATACTTTTCGCCCTTTTCGACTGCCTCTCCCGCCCACAAAACGCCAATAAGTATATTAGTGGAAATCGACCACTAAGTCGTGCTACACACGAGGCAATATTTTCCAAGCAAGTGTCAAAGTTTTTATGAGAGAGAGGCAGAGAGCTTTCCGCCTGCCTCTCTACCATACAAACTTTGACACTTGCTTGAAAAAAATTGTCTTGTGTGAATCTGGACTTAGCTTTTTTCTTCTTCGCACTAGACAATTTTTTCCAAGCAAGTGTCAAAGTCCATATTCACACTTGCAATTTTCCTCCGCAGAATTGCAAGTGTGAATATGGACAAAGTTTGTTGGAGAAAGTGACAGGCGGAAAGAGCTCTCTCTCTCCAACAAACATTGAACTTGGAAAAAATTGCCTTGTGTGAAGCAGCACTAAGCAAACATATTTTGGATTGAAGGCGCATATTTGTTTATTGTCAACGGCGGTGATAACAGACGAACAAGTCACAATAAGTTTTACCACAAAAGCTTCGACCATTTCCAACGTTTCGTTTCATGTGAAAGTGAAAAATATATCGTTTAGAGAATGGTAAGTCGAAATCAACTTTAGTCGATGTTCGATTATGAGGTTAAGAAATGACCATTTCGTGGTCGACTTTTTGTTTCCAATTTTATGCTGAAATCGACTTTTGGCATCGATAAATCGAAAAAACATATAATCCGTAAAATAAACCACATTTTTGATTTTATTGTAATATACAAACTGAAAATTATCACGGTTTCTATGACGATTTAATTTATGAGGTTCGATTATGAGGTTAACAAATGACCATTTCGTGGTCGACTTTTTGTTTCCAATTTTATGCTGAAATCGACTTTTGGCATCGATAAATCGAAAAAACATATAATCCGTAAAATAAACCACATTTTTGATTTTATTGTAATATACAAACTGAAAATTATCACGGTTTCTATGACGATTTAATTTATGGCTCAACTGAAAAGAAAGTAAAATTTTGTTCACTAAATGTACCTTCAAATACGCAATGTCGCTACCAGAAACCAATTTAGGATCTTACCCTACTCGGGTATTATGTTCATTTCAGTTTCGCCACGATGCTTCATATTTCTATTCATCTGCAACTCTTGCACAATGCCATTTCTCCTGGCATTTATTTAAAATTATTTATATGTGTGGAAAAGGAACAATTTCAATGAATAAACTCAATTATTTTCCCATTCTAATACATATTCATACTACAATTGCACAATTTTACACATTTCAAAAAAAAATCAATATGCTTTAAACTCGCTTACTGTTATTTTAATCGACTTTGAACTAGTCGACTTTTTGGTCCGATCGACCACCTGGTTTAACAAAATTCGTTAATTTGTACGGTTCAGTTTTCTTTTTGATTTCTACACGTTCTTTTACAAATTTATCGCATTCAACAAGTGCACAGTCAGTTTTGCCAGAAATGACGATTTATCGTAATTTTTACGATTTTTGAAGGTTAAAAATAGAGAATGACGATTTTTGCGCTGAAATGACGATTTTTATTGATATGAAAAAAATTAGGAAAACTTAAGAGATTTCTTTAATATTAAGACTTTTAACATTATCATTTTAGAAACTTTAGAAAATATCTCTAAGATAATATTATGATCCCCACCATTAATTGCATTCCATACCATTACGGGATACCCTAGAAATGCTAAATGGGAGAGAAAAATTAAAAATTTTAAGTATAGAAGTGTCTATGCCAGAACTGGGATATATGATGTTTGTTATTCGTATGAATATATTAAAATAACGTGAATAGCAAATTATCAAATATTCAGCCCTATTGATAGGAATTTGTGTTTTCCATGGAATCAAATAGAGATGGACTATTGTATGGGGCTGTATGAAAGTTAGACTTATTCGATTTATTGATCCTTAAAATGATTTAAGACAAAATGTCATAAAATGTAGATTGCCAAATTTTAGCCAAACCAAGATATAAGAAATATTTCAGCCAAATGTTAGTCAAATATAATTGCGTCACATCTTACATGCGAACTGTAGTATGATTTGAACAGACGACATCACTAAATCGTCTTAAAATTTTACGTGAATCAATAATATACCGAGGGCTTATATTCAAAAGCATCTATCTAATATTTAATTCGAAAACGTGAGTATGATGGTAATCTCTTCGACATTGAGTCATTCATTCATGTCGTTAATTTGGAATGAAAAAATATGCCATGATCTTTTTTATTTTTTGGCTGCCCACTTATCACAGAGACAAAAACCGCAAAATTTGACATTTTTTCGGTTTATTTTAATCTTTTTCGGTAAATTTTGACCCGCTAATTTCAAATCTGTATTTGAAAACTTGGCATCATATCTTAAGTTTCAGAAATTAGCTACATCACGCATACATAATCGAGATTACATTTTATGAAGCCTAATAAAAAAATAAGTTTGTACGTCGTAAAATAACTTGCAAAATAATTTTAAATAGTTATGGGTTTTTGCGAAAAATTTAAATTTTTATTTGAGGTAATAATAGGAATAAAGGAATTCGAAAGTTTATATTTTATACTCGTATGTTCCTATACATAATTCATATCACATAAAAATTTTTGGCTCTACTGAAAAATTTGGTTTTAGATATAAGCCATCGATATTTCGTTTTAATGGTGTGTGATATATGATATAATTCTTCAGTGTAAAAATATTTGACGTTTTTTTATTAAAATTCCTCTTATATTTATTTAAATAATCATGAGTTTGTTGTTTCAAAATACATTTCAATTTCAGACCAGAACGGCTGTTTTACGACTTAGTAAATTTATGAAGGCATGAAAGGACTATGCTTACTTAAAAATCCCGAATACGACTTTATATTCTATTGTTATGTTTTCAGAATACGCTAAAAGTTTTTTAAACAGATTGTAGAAGCTATATTTCCAAACCCAATTGATATTTCAACCGCTTTTACGCTCTCATGGTATGAGATGATTGTCATTATCCATAACAAAACCTTCAAGGGTTTTTTTTCAGGTCAGTGCGAAACGCTAGATAGCGCTGACATACAAATGGTGCTATTTCTTGTCGATTTTCATAGAAAAACGGTTCAAAATGACAAACTTCAAATGCGTGTAAAAATCTAGCACTGAACTAAAAAACCTTTGAAGGTTTTGTTATGGATAATGTCAGCTTTAATTTGCAATTGGTTTCATCCCATTCCCATTTTGGTTTTTGCACTGTGTAATGTGCACATTTCTTAGTGAGAACGGTTCTCAATATCAAGTCCTCAAAGTATTTATTAATACATAACTGTCTCTGAAGCGCTTCATTAGCATAAATGGTTCAAAATCTGTATGTAAATAGTAGATTTATGGAATGACGATTTTTTTTACGATTTTTGTCCTCATATTGACGATTTTGGCCCAAATTCGTCTGGCAACACTGTGCACAGTGCATCCGCGGAAATACTCAACCTGCCATTGACAGCCTTTCAAATTGTTGCCTAAATACGGCGAACTATTGGGTAAGCGCAGTGCATTCATTTTTGTATTACTGGTGTCTTCTTAACGCTATACACATTTTAACTGATCGGACTGGCAATTTGGTAATTTTATTCATAGCTACCCTATTGAAAATAGTGCATATCGGTCCATGTTTCGTTATAGCCCCCTTATAATGACCACTTCCGATTATATGCACATCTTAGAGCTCTAGAGGAAACATTTTTCAATTGATCTAGGTGAAATTTAAGCTCTTATAATTTATACTGCACTAAAATTTCCCTAGTGAAAATGGGACACATCGGTTAATGGTTTGATATAGCCCCATGTAAAATTTGGTTTTATTAATTAAACCAATATCTCGTTAATTAATCTTCCAAAATTTGTATATCCTTAAGAAAACTTAAAATGCCGACATCTCGTTAATTAAGGTGTACAGTTAAAAGAACAAAATTTTGTTGTCATTTATTTTTTGAGCAATATTTGTAAGGATATAAAAATTAAAATGCCTATATCTCGTGAATTAAGTGTCATAGACCTAAAAAACAAAATTTTGTTATCACTTTTTTTGTATAATATTTGGTTTCCCTTAGCAAAACTTAAAATTCCAAAATCTCTTAATTAAGCGTCATAGAGCTAAAGAATGACATTTATCTATCACTTATTTATTGGATTTTTTTTAGCAAAACCTACAAATTGTATTTCGATGCTTGAGGAATTTACTTTGCTTTGAACGTAACTTAAACCATCTTCCTTCTTTTTGTTTCTAAAATACTCTTCGGAAAATTCTTTATAGCTGAAGTTCTCCATTTTTCAAAATTTTGATTGTTTCTGCTTGGATATAATTTTGCTACTGAGTTTGTATTCGAACACCACTGGATTTTATAATTTTTTTACATGTATAGTGTCATACTCTGTTCATAAGTAGCATAAACATAGGTAAAATAAAAAACGACCCAAAAAACGAAAAATGGGTTAAGATGTCATACATATGGTAAATATGTCATAAAACACACACAACTTGGCTTGGTCTTCTACAGGCTGGTCGGGACAGGTACAAAAGTATATATAGGCTTAAAGAGGACTCTTTCATCGTTCTTCTGGTACCATCTTCTTGAAGTCTCTTGATGCTAAAAAGTTTCATTCCACTAAAATTCCAATTTGACAAGAATATACATCCTGTGGAAATATGTTATAACAAACCACGTGTAAACAGTACAGTAATAATTTTAGCAATTTCTCAAAGAGTACTATCCTACCTACGTAACAAAAAAAATGAACCTCTATCGATAATAGTTTGCGAGAAATGACAATTTCTACAAAAATTAGGTTTTTTTTAAATTACATCAAATATTTGTTTTCAGCAGCACACCACGCCCACATTAATAAATATTTTGATCTAATTTTTTGGCTACCCTAGTCTCAATATGTCTGATATTGAATGGCATTAAAATTTTAGAAATCGGCGATGACAAAAAATTGTCTTTTGGCCAGTAAAATTTAATTCTGAACCACAGTGCGCGTCTTGTATACTTTTCAAAAAGAGCTTTCCAAAAATAACGAAATAAGTTTCATTGAAAGCACAAAATAACTGAACGAAGAAAGCTTTACAATCGACCAATAAAAACAAAGCAAATATAAATGAACATGAGTGAGTGAGAGAATGCATGAGTAAATGATTGTGAGTTTCGTACGTCAAATGAATGCATGGTTACTTATCAAAACAAAACGAAAATGATTGCAAATCAAACAACTAATATATATATATATATATATATATATATATATATATATATATATAATATATTTCCTAAACTTTAAACGGTCATTTCTCGCTAACTAAAGCCTCTAGAACCAAAAGGAGGGAAATTCGTAATCACTATTTTTTGGTGAAAAATTCGAAATATATTTCCAAAACTTTAAACGGCCATATCTCGCTAAATAATTCGAAACGGCATCGTTTTTGCGTCCATTACCATCCCAAATAGCTAACATTTCAGCATAGCTAAACAAGTGACTGGAAAAACATAATTTTGATCACTTTGCGCAGAAAATGCGCAAAGCGCACATATACTACATCTTAATGAACACCTTAATAAACAATTGTGCGTATAAACTTGAACTGAACACGCGAGTACATCTATAACTTTTACCCCACGAATTACAAATACCTTGAGGTTATGTATCTCTAAAATACCGCACCAAATAAACAAAGACAAAACAATTATGATTTATGTTATAATAATTCTAAACAACATACCTTGACCGTGATTTTCCATATTTCACAAATTAAATTAAATTTTAGTTTTGCAGATTTCCAGTATCAAAATTATTGCCAAAATTTTCTCAAGAAGAAGCGCATAAAAACACGTGATTGAACTTTTAAATTTGACCGCATGGAAAAAAACAGGGTTACCACCTAAGTTTAAACAAATATATATTTAAATACTATAATTCTGGTAATTTCTTAAGTTAGAATTCATCAATAAGAATTCATCAATCCCAAAAACGTTGAAATCTATCGATCCGTCCTCGAGCTATGATATAATGTTGGCCTGGAACGATCTACTCTCGAGTTATAAGGTTGAGTGGGTGGTGCCATGACCACTGACCAATTACAAATTTTCCTCCATAGTGTCGATCATTGGGCAAATACGAATTCCTCACCTATCATAAATTATCCTCCACAATGTTCTTCCTTGGACCGATACGAATACATCAAACCACTTGACCAATCGTAAATTCTCCCCCAGAGAGCCGTGCATTGGGCATATACGAATTTATCAAGCCCAAAATTGTAAAAATAGAATGGGGTCAGAATATTTAATATCGATCTATGTAGTTTGTTTTTGGATAAAATGTTTATAAGCAGTTACAAATATGTAAAATACGAGGACTGCTGTATATATTTCTGGCCTAATAATGAAAATGCGAATATTTATCATCAAAGATGGTTTTATTGTTTTTCAAAGTATTCTCCTCAAGATTTATACACTTTTCATTTTTAAAAAATGAAGAATGACCCTAAAAACAGGAAATGATAAATGGCCCCAAAAAATTAATTACGTTTTTTGGGGTGATTTTTCATTTTTATTAAAATAAATATTTCGTCTAAAACTGAATGAATTATAACGGATCAATTTGTGTCTGCCTACAGTGTTTGGTGTTTTTGTAAATCATGTCATTGCCTTCATTCAGTATTTTGAAACGCAAGCGAAAACATTAAAAGTGTGACCATGGGGTGTGTTTATTTTTGTGGGAAAAAAAGAAATTCAAATCTTTGTTCCCCAACAAAAAATGATTTACCAAAAAAAAATCTGTTTATAAGTTTGTTGTAAAATTTGAGTGCTGGCAAGATGGATGCAAGGCTAGAATAGTAGTAATGCCTAATGGTAGATGTATTTTAGCGAAAAGTTATATCAACCATCATGAAAGTGAAGAAAAAATATACGAAGAATTGTGTGCATTAAATGAAATAAAATCAGAAAGTGCAAGAATTGCTGGAACTCTTGGAGGGGAAATATCTGCAATCGGCAGAGCACGCGCAGCTTTTAGAAACGTGAGTGAAAGGTAAATTCTAGTTTTATTATTTATGCGCACAATAGTTTACATTCCACCAATATTTGAAATAGACGGCAAAATGATACTGCAAATATTCAATTCTCAAAAATAAAGAGGGGCTTGCAATACATGGCAGCAAAAACGTTCTTACCATCTCCTAAAAGTGTTTTAGATGTTGTCGAGGCATTCAATATGAAAAATGTCTGGGAAAAATATGGAACTTCGAAGGACTGTGTTGACCCCAAACACTTCTATACAGCATCCATTTCTGAAGAATCGCATTCTTATTGCATTTTCTCTTCACAAAAGAGCATTATGTTAATAAAAGAAAACATATGCCCGAGAAATCGAATATTTTTAATAGATGCAACATTCAAACCAGTTCCCCGTGGATGCTTCACTCAACTTTTAGTTATTTATGTTGAATATTTTGACGAGGTCGTAAGGTTTTTTATCTTTTATAAATGTTATAAACAAAAAACATTTTTATGCTTTGCAGATATTTCCAATATTTTTCATTCTAATGGACAAAAAGACTGAGAAATGCTATCAAAGTGTATTCCGTTACATAACTAGTAATGTATTTGATATGGAGCCGGCCGTAATCGTAACTGATTATGAACAGGCATTGAAAAACGCTGTAAAAAATGTTTTCTCCAACGCAAAGAACTATGTATGCTGGTGAAAACACAATAATAATAATTTAAATTTCACTGAAAATATTATTTCATTCTAAGAACTTAAAGCTTAATCGATCTCATTACAACCGTTCTGAAATGTGCGCGCATTACAAGTTTATGAAAAATTTTCATTTAGAAGCTCAGATTTTATGAATAATTTTTAAAATTTTTTGTTATGGTAGGTTTCATTTTTGCCAGGCTATAAGGCGAAACATGAGCTCTCGCAAAGATTTGCTGCAATATGTCAGATTCTCGAAGCCAGCATCCGTGCTTTATCATAAAATTATGGCACTCGCACTACTTCCCCCCATCATTAATAAAGATTGCTTTCTCAGATGTAAAATCGAAAATTTATCTTATGGATAGCGATAGTAAGTTCGCGACCTTTTTGAGCTATTTTGAAAAGCAGTGGATAAAGAAGGTGAATATAGTAATGAATAATATTTATGTTGAACATAATTTCAATAAAATACTTATTTTTTGTAGGTGGGCTGTGAAAATTTCACCATGTATAGGCAAAACACACGTACTACTTTCGCAGTAGAAGCGTATAATGGTGTGTTGGGCAGAAGCATAGAAAAGAACGGAAATTTTTTTATACCCTACACCACACTGTGGTACAGGGTATTATAAGTTTGTTTCTTGGCAGATGTTTGTAACACCTAAAAATAACACAGCTAGACCCACCTTAAAGTATACCGATCGAATCAGAATCACTAGCTGAGTCGATTTAAGCATGTCTATCCGTCCGTCCGTCCGTCCGTCTGTCCATGTAAAGTTGTTCGTCGACTACAGGTCGCAATTTCACTCCGATCGTTCTGAAATTTTGCAGTTTAGAGTATTTCGCAGCTGTTAAGATCGCTATTGAATTTGGTTGAAATCGGTTCAGATTTAGATATAGCTCCCATATATATCTTTCGTCCGATTTGGCCCTTTAGTCCTATAGAAGCTGTATTTTACATCCAATCGTTTTGAAATTTAGAATGGTAGAGTTTCTTGACCCATGAACCAACATTGCCGAGTTTGAAAAAAATCGGTTAAGATTTAGCTATAGCTCCCATATATATGTTTCGTCCGATTTGGACCTTTAGTCCTATAGAAGCTGTATTTTACATCCAATCATTTTGAAATGTAGAATGGTAGAGTTTCTTGATCCATGAACCAACACTACCGAATTTGAAGAAAATCGGTTAAGATTTAGCTATAGCTCCCATATATATGTTTCGTCCGATTTGGCCCTTTAGTCCTATAAAAGTTGTATTTTACATCCAATCGTTTTGAAATTTAGAATGGTAGAGTTTCTTGATCCATGAACCAACACTACCGAATTTGAAGAAAATCGGTTAAGATTTAACTATAGCTCTCATATATATGTTTCGTCCGATTTTGCTCTTTAGTCCTGTAGAAGTTGTATTTTACATCCAATCATTTTGAAATGTGGAATGGTAGAGTTTCTTGATCCATGAACCAACACTACCGAATTTTAAGAAAATCGGTTAAGATTTAACTATAGCTCTCATATATATGTTTCGTCCGATTTTGCTCTTTAGTCCTGTAGAAGTTGTAATTTACATCCAATCATTTTGAAATGTAGAATGGTAGAGTTTCTTGATCCATGAACCAACACTACCGAATTTTAAGAAAATCGGTTAAGATTTAGCTATAGCTCCCATATATATGTTTCGTCCGATTTGGCCCTTAAGTTCTATAGAAGCTGTATTTTACATCCAATCGTTTTGAAATTTAGAATGGTAGAGTTTCTTGATCCATGAACCAACATTGCCGAATTTGAAGAAAATCGGTTAAGATTTAACTATAGCTCTCATATATATGTTTCGTCCGATGTTGCTCTTTAGTCCTGTAGAAGCTGTATTTTACATCCAATCATTTTGAAATTTAGAATGGTAGAGTTTCTTGATCCATGAACCAACACTACCGAATTTGAAGAAAATCGGTTAAGATTTAACTATAGCTCTCATATATATGTTTCATCCGATTCATCCACACTGTGGTACAGGGTATTATTTAAGTATAAAATGTCCCAAAAGTAAATTTATGTACACAATTTATACATGAATTACAAAATTTATGTATCAGAGTTATTCAATATTACGAGAGTGGTGTAGGGTATTATATAGTCGGCCCCGCCCGACTTTAGCCTTTCCTTACTGGTTTATTTATATAAGTAATCCGTCTGGAGGAATTTTTTAAGAGCAGACATTTTGCAATTTCTGCAGAAAGTGGCGGTTCAGTTCAAAAACAGCGAAAAAAGAATAGTGCTATAAAGAATCAAAAAATACAAGAGGCGACCGCGCTCTCGGATTCGGGTAAAATAACTGTGGCCCAGTTCCTCTCCCGAATGGTTTTTGAATACAATGGCATATGTGTTGGTATGGTGCCAAAAATATTCGACGACACAGAGGACGCTACTTCAAATGGTTGGTGCAGCGACACTTCTGATAACGAGATCCCAACTTCGACCGACGACAGCGAATGCGTGATGTGTAAGGACAATACAGCAAATGTGGTGCTACTACCATGCAAGCATCTTAAAATTTGTGAAATTTGCCATTCTACATTATCTTCAAATGAAGTTAATTATTTTTGTCCATACTGTAGAGTACGAGTTGAGAATTTTATTCAAGTCTTTGTATAAAAGTTGGGGCTATTTTTCATTGATTAGTAAAAAAATTGTGATGAAATATAAATTGGGGTAATTTTTCATTTTTTTTGGGGTTAATTTTCATTTCCATTGGGTCATTTTTTCATATTTATGGTTGGGGCAACATTTCACAATGAAAAATTAACCCAAAAATGGGATAATTTTTCATTTTGCGTTTGGGGCGATTTTTCATTGGGGCGACATTTCACGGAGCCATTTGTAACTACTTATAAACATTTTAGCCAAAAATAAACTACCTAGGTCGATATTAAATATTCCGAACCAAGGTTCTCCAGCTTGTATGGACGGTGTCGCGCTCCTTTGACCAATCAGAAATTGTCCTTTCTTGGGCCGAAATATGAATACATCAAGCAAACAATCGTGAAAATCGAACGATCCGTTCTCTTGTTATAAGGTTTTGTGTACGGTGATATGCCTCCTTGACCTTGCCATGGCTCCTTCACCGGCCATAAATCTTCCTCCATGGTGTGCATTCTTGGACCAGTACGAATTGATCAAGCCAAAATTCCTGCAAACGAATGATCTGCTCTCGAGCTATGTCGGTATGTGTTCAGTTCCACGACATTTTTACCAATCCTAAATTGTCTTTCATAGTGTCCTTCCTGTACCGAAACGAATTCACTAAGCGAAAAATTGTGAAAATCTAACGATCCGTTCTAGAGCTATAAGACGGTTCTACGCCCCTTTGACCAATGCGAAATTTCCCTCTATAGTGTTCTTCCCTAGGTCGATACGAATACAAGCCCAAAATATTGTAAATCAAACGATCCGTTCTCGTGCTATAAAGTTTTGTTGGCAGTTACGTGTCCTTTGACCAACTATAAATGTCCCCACAAGGTGTCTCTTATGGAACCCTTCAAGCCCAAAATATTCAAAATCTATATATGGGCATTTCCAACGAGATGTCAACCGCAGCCAAAAAATTGAAAGTTTTTAAAAGTATGTTGTTTTGCTACTTTTTTGTAGGGAATCTACCAAATTTTACTAATTTTCCCAAAAATTACATTTATTCATAACACATTTTAAAATATTTGAGTGCAAAGTCGAATAATTGCAAAATTTATGTTTTAAACATTTGTATTGCATGTTATGTTTTGATTGATGATTTTTCTTTTGAATCTCGATTTATATTTAAAGAAAATGAGAAAAATAATTTTTGTTGTGAAAATAAATATATTGAGTATCATTGAGTATATTAAAAATCATTTATAATCAACCTTTGCATGTCTAGTTGCGTAAAAAATAAGCGTAACAAGTAAGAAAGTTTTAGTCGGGAAAACCGACTAAGGTATACCCTCACTTTGTGAGTAATGTAATATTGAATATTACTCGAATTATTCTGTCAATTTGTGTGGGAGGTACCAGAAGGGGTTTTTCAAATACACCTTTTTTTTGCTGAACATTAGATACTTTAAATTCATTGCACTGTGCCGACTTATAAGCATTTATGTGCACTGGTATAAACGTTATGAGACATTAAATTGTGGTATGATTTGGGCATTTTGTGTGGGAGGTACAAAGAGGGGCGTGGCAATAACGCCCATTTTTCACAGGGCTATAGACACTATAAAAACATTACACTGTACAAAATTTCAAGTATTTTTATACACTGGTTTTAATGTTATAAGCTGTTAACTTTTGGTGCAAAAAGGTACCTTTGTGTGGGAGGTACCAAAAGGGGCGTGACAACAACGCCCATTTTTCCCTGGACTGTAGGCAATATAAAAGCATAATACTGTACAAAATTTCAAGTATTTTTATACACTGTTATTAATGTTATAAGCTGTTAACTTTTGGTGCAAAATGGTGCATTTGTGTGGGAGGTACCAAAAGGGACGTGGCGACTTCGCCCATTTTTCTCGAGTTGATAACGACTAATAAGCTAATACTATGTGCGGAATTTCAAAAGATTCGAATAAGTAGTATAGCAGTTATTAAAGAATCAATATTTCACAACATTTTAACCCTTTGTGGGGGAGGTACTAGAAGGAGTGGACCAATATGGCCCATCTTCGAACTTAGCCGGAGATAGAAAAAAATATTACCACATACCAAATTTGAGGTCAATCGGTTACTCCTTTCGAGAGTTATCGTGCGCACCAGCCAGCAGACAGACAGACAGACAGACAGACAGACAGACAGACAGACAGACAGACAGACAGACGGACGGACATTGCTCATTCGACTTAAAATGACCCAAAACGGATTTCCTCCGAACATACTTGGGGTCTTAGGTCACTCCTTCGACGTGTTACACTTTTTTCCGTAGCAAATGATATATACCCTCGTCACACTAAAGTGAGGGTATAAAAAGAATGGTGAAACAAAGTGTCGCATGCGACATGTAGCGTGCGAATGTGATTAAAATTAAATAAAAAATAAACTACTTAATATTTTTGAATAAAATCAAAATATTTTAAAATTAGTCGCATTAAAATAATCCTTCAGATTTCCCTGAAATCATTTTTTGATTGGTTTGCTTTGAAAGCGACTTCTGTTTTTGTCGCGTGCGAATAACTTGGTTTTTTGTAATTATATTGAAAACGAACGATTGGGCAAAATCAACCTTAGCACCAATTATAGTGCTAATTAAGAGCTATAATCTCTCCTTTTGTCAAAATGAAATAATGTTTTGGCATATGTTTTTTTTCACTCTGAATGCGTACGAATTTCTAATGGACTACTAACGTTATTTTTCATCATACTCTTCTTCTGGACTACAGTTATTTCAGAAATATTTGTACAGAAGTACATTGTCCAGTACCTCACTGGACTTGTTCAACTTAAAATCACGATAAATTCAAATATAGTTGTAATTAAAATGAGTGAAGCAGATTTTAGTTCGGGAAGTTCTGATAATTGGATGCCTTCAGAGCAATCTTTAAATCATTCAGATATTAGTGAAGAACATGAGACAAATCGTGAACAAAGGCCTATAATGACCCAAAGTAATTTAGCATTTGAAGGATCGGGACCCTATAAAAAATAACAAAAGACATGAAAATGCTCTTTTTAAATTGTACGGGGGAGGAAAACCCATTGCCGAAGCTGCCCAACGTCAATCAAACTAAATACTGCTAAAACGTGGTAATATAAAAAATAGAAATTCTAAAGGGTGGTTAAATTTTAAGGGCCGATGTTGACTTTGAATAAAACACAAATTATTTAGGAAATTATTGTCATTTCTTTTTATTATGATTCAATTATGTATGGAACAGAAAATCGGCCAAATGGCCGCCGCGACCTCGGCGGCACTCCACCGTCCGATGGTCCAAATTTTCGATGAGGCATAATTAAGGTCCTATGCCGTTAATGTGCCGAATTATCTCATCCTTTAGCTCTTGAATTGTTGCTGGTTTATCGACGTACACCTTTTCCTTCAAATAACCCCAAAGAAAGAAGTCCAACGGTGTCAAATCACATGATCTTGGCGGCCAATTGACATCGCCACGACGTGAGATAACACGGCCATTGAATTTGTTGCGCACAAGAGCCATTGTTTCGTTAGCTGTGTGGCAAGTGGCACCGTCCACATATTGTCTTCATTCATATCTTCCAATTCGGGCAATAAAAAGTTCGTTATCATCTCAAGATAGCGAACACCATTCACAGTAACTGCCTGACCGCGGCTGTTAAGATCGCTATTGAATTTGGTTGAAATCGGTTCAGATTTAGATATAGCTCCCATATATATCTTTCGTCCGATATGGCCCTTTAGTCCTATAGAAGCTGTATTTTACATCCAATCGTTTTGAAATTTAGAATGGTAAAGTTTCTTGATCCATGAACCAACATTGCCGAATTTGAAGAAAATCGGTTAAGATTTAGCTATAGCTCCCATATATATGTTTCGTCCGATTTGGCCCTTTAGTTCTATAGAAGCTATATTTTACATCCAATCGTTTTGAAATTTAGAATGGTGAAGTTTCTTGATTCATGAACCAACATTGCCGAATTTGAAGAAAATCGGTAAAGATTTAGCTATAGCTCCCATATATATGTTTCATCCGATTTGGCTCTTTAGATCCAATCGTTTTTATACCCTACACCACACTGTGGTACAGGGTATTATTTAAGTATAAAATGTCCCAAAAGTAAATTTATGTAAACAATTTATACATGAATTACAAAATTTATATATCAGAGTTATTCAATATTACGAGAGTAGTGTAGGGTATTATATAGTCGGCACCGTCCGACTTTAGCCTTTCCTTACTGGTTTTATAATGAAGTATTGAGTTATAGTTTTTCTGATATATATACGTTATTTATGGATTTAAAATAGCTTAATAAAATCAAGTTTCATTCAATTTGAAAAATGTTTCATTTCATTTGAAAATGGTTTCATTTTATTTGCAAAAGCTTTCTTTTAAAGTGTAAAACATTTTGTATCATTAGTTTCAATTCAGTTGAAAAAAGTTTCATTCCATTTAAAAATGGTTTCATTTCATTTGGAAAAGGTTTCGTTTAATTTGAAAATGGTTTCATTTCATATTTCTTTTTGGAATTGTTTAAGTACTGGAAGAATGCAACAACTCCTAGAGAATTGTTAAATGCTGTGAAAGAATGACAATTGCTTTGTTAAACTGACAACAATCGTAGATTCCAAAATAGTTTTCCCGTGTATAGTAGTACTATAGTACTTCATATTATTTGCTCTATGCGTAATTTATAAAGCTTCTGAGATACAAAAAAAAATATCAAATTCTTATATAGCGCTAGAACTGACCACGGCAATAAAACTTCAGTGTGGATAGGCCGTAGGTTATAAAACAATCGAGTCCATACAAAAGCAAAATTTTTACCATTTTACTTCTTATAGAATCCGCAACGGTTAAGCGGGCAAAAGTCGCTTGGTGTAAAATCGCATCCGTTGGAGATCAGTGGCTGATATGTATTGCAACCAACTTCAGGTTGCTATCATTTCTAAACCGCTAGTCTGATAGCTGACAGATTTATTTCAGTGACAGATCATTTTATTGTTTACAAGCTTACAAAAGCATTTTGATCTACTGCATTCAGAAAAAAAGTTATTCGTGATGGAATTCATTGCTTTATATTTGGGTGGAAAAACACGAGTGGCTATCGTTAGAGCCCTCCAGCATTTAAATGTGAATAAATCTTTTGTTTCTCGTACCATTGCTCGTTACCGTGATACTGGCAGTGTTGCATCGCGTCCAAAAAGTGGACGAAAAAAACGGTAACAACTCCAGAAATGATCCGAAAAGTGAAGGCCAGATTTGATCGAAATCCACGCCGCAGTGGTAGAAAAATTGCTCGTGAGCTGAGCATATCGCGAGAACGGATACAACACATATTAAACCAGTAAGGAAAGGCTAAAGTCTGGCGGGACCGACTATATAATACCCTACACCACTCTCGTAATATTGAATAACTCTGATATATAAATTTTGTAATTCATGTATAAATTGTTTACAATTTACTTTTGGGGCATTTTATACTTAAATAATACCCTGTACCACAGTGTGGTGTAGGGTATAAAAACGATTGGATCTAAAGAGCCAAATCGGACCAAACATATATATGGGAGCTACAGCTAAATCTTTACCGATTTTCTTCAAATTCGGCAATGTTGGTTCATGGATCAAGAAACTCTACCATTCTAAATTTCAAAATGATTGGATGTAAAATACAGGTTCTTCAGGACTAAAGAGCAAAATCGGACGAAACATATATATGGGAGCTATAGCTAAATCTTAACCGATTTTCTTCAAATTCGGCAATGTTGGTTCATGGATCAAGAAACTCTACCATTCTAAATTTCAAAACGATTGGATGTAAAATACAGCTTCCATAGAACTAAAGGGCCAAATCGGACGAAATATATATATGGGAGCTATATCTAAATCTGAACCGATTTCAACCAAATTCAATAGCGATCTTAAAAGCTGCGAAATACTCTAAACTGCAAAATTTCAGAACGATCGTAGTGAAATTGCGACCTGTAGTCGACGAACAACTTTACATGGACAGACGGACGGACGTACAGAAATGCTTAAATCGACTCAGCTGGTGATTCTGAGTCGATCGGTATACTTTAAGGTGGGTCTAGGTGTGTTATTTTCAGGTGTTACAAACATCTGCCGTGAAACAAACTTATAATACCCTGTACCACAGTGTGGTGTAGGGTATAAAAATGAGCTTGAACTAAAGCCATTGAAGTTCCAAAAAGTGCAAGAGCTCACCGATGCAGAAAAAAAAATTAGACTGGAAAGAGCCAAGGAGTTGCTTCGCTTGCACGAAAGTGGCCAGTTACCGAATTTGGTTTTCTCCGATGAGAAGCCATTCCAAATTGAGCAGTTTGCGAACAAACAAAATGATCGGGTTTACTTGCCAAAGAGGTCAGCTGATAATTTACACATTCGATTGGCCACCAGAACTCAAGCGCCGCCGATGGTAATGGTGTGGGCCGCCGTAACGGCCGATGGTCGCTCCCCGCTCGTATTCATCGACCATGGGGTCAAAATAAATGCCGAATATAATCGGGAAAATGTCCTAAAGGCAGTATTGAAGCCCTGGGCAGACAAACATTTCGGCCGCAGACCATGGACATTCCAACAGGACTCAGCACCATCGCACTCAGCACGCGTCAACCAAGAATGGCCGAAAAAGGAGGTTCCTCACTTCATTTCTACCGCACAATGGCCACCAAGATCTCCTGATCACAATCCGTTGGACTTTTGCGCATGGGGCATTTTTGACAGTAAGGTTCGCACTAAAAAATACCAAAGTATCGATCATCTCAAGACGGCGCTTCGCCGGGAATGGGCCAAAATACCGCAGAGCCACTTTCGTGCAGCGTGTGATGGCTTTGCCGGCCGTTTGAAGGCCATAATTCGTGCCAAAGGTGGCCAATTCGAACAAATCTAAACTGTTTCTAAAATTTTATGTTATATCCGACATTTTTTGCTTTTGAACAATAAAATTTAAAAAACAATTAAAAAAATATAGCGCTTTACTTTGTTGCATTACATATCAGCCACCCTGTATACATACATAAGTTAGTAAGATCATAGCTTATAAGGGACTTTCAAAGTACAGAAAGAGTTAACATTGCCTGGTCACTGCTACACTGACCATAGTCTGAGATTTGACCGAATTGATAACTTTAGATATGTTACCACTGTAAGTAGTGAGCGATATTTTTTGAAAATGCTTTAGAAATTTTAATACGCGGTTCTATGTCCGGTTTGACCTAAGGTGGACATCATATTGTTGTTTTCGCATCTAAATTTTTATATACATTTTTATATTCTTAGCTCTTAAGGAGCTAACTGACCACAGTCAGAGAATTCAAAATTACACAAAATTTCAAGGACCAAAAGTTTTATTTTTTTACTTTTTGCATTAATTTAATTAAATGTTCCTAAATTTGACTTGCTCCAGGGTTCACTTTTTTATCAGTGCAAACTTAAAACTTAAGTGTTTTAAAACCTCTTCTACTACGCAGCACGTGAATTTTACAATAACGGTGAGTCGGTAGGAAACATTGAGGGTGTGGCTTTTAGTCCGCAAAAAAAATCAAACAACTACTACAGTTCCCTCTATACATATAAAAACGCAATAGGGATCGTCCTTGCGGAAAATGCATAGTAAAATCACTAATTTGGTATTAATGCACCATTAAGGTGTAATAAGAGAATGTAGCACTTTATGGCATTAGCTGTAATAGAAGAATTTGTAAATTCTTACGTTTTAAGAACTAAACAAAACAATTTAAAAAATTCATGGAAAAATAAGTGAATGGATAAAAATGTTCAACGCTTTTAAGTCTCTTACAAATAGTTTCACTTACACACAATTTCTTGTAACTCTTCTTTAAACTCGTCGCCTGGAACAAACTAATCTTTCTGTTTACTTTCAATGTTTTTTCCGAGAACTGAACAACTTGAATGAAGTATGCCATGAGCAATTCAAAAGCGACTCGAGAATTTCAATTATGGAATAGTCTAGTATTTTTTTAACAGAAGTAATAAAACCAACAATTTCGTACATTTTCTTTATTGCTTTTGAAATCAACATT
The DNA here is from genome assembly GCA_963930755.1 of Eudasyphora cyanicolor. Classification (NCBI taxonomy): domain Eukaryota; kingdom Metazoa; phylum Arthropoda; class Insecta; order Diptera; family Muscidae; genus Eudasyphora; species Eudasyphora cyanicolor. Next base: position 203,795,407 of record OZ005736.1, on the reverse strand, counting down.
TAAGGATTGCTGTGCTCAGCTTAGCGCATATTATTAAAATTGTTTTTCAAAATTATATTTTCCTCATGTTAAAGCATTTGCTGAAATGTTTGAATATATAACATAAGTTGCTACGAGTATTAATACTAAAGAAGATGGTTAGGTTTTTGTAAATGAGATTAATTACTATTAATATGAGATATGTATTAAATGTTAAACAATTATTCAGTCGTTTCTGGTACAATAAAAGTTTATAGTACAATTTACTTTACTTATATTAATTCACCTAAATAAGCATGGACGGTAGACCCAAGTTTTTTAACCTATGTACATAGTTATAGTAATAATGTTTTGATATTGCTGCTAATTTTTTTCATGAATTGCTTGGTAAATAATGGTGGATGGTATCACACAGTTTTCTTACTTGTGTTATTTTGGGACTATTGCTTCCGCACTAAAGTTTTATTTGCAATTCAATATTTAGTGATACCTTAATTGTATTCATGTTCTAAGTTTTTCAGTATTCGAAGTTATTTTTTTTTTACAAATTTTAAATGTTCGTAAAATTCCTTTAAATAAATTGAATTTTGGATTGACAAGAAATGATTACTTGGCATATAAGAGAGACCATAATAAAACAGATGTGCCGTCCGGACGAAACGTCAAAATCTATCAGTTGCGAATGGATAGGAATGAAATGTCACACGCGAAAAAACAGTTTTCCGCGAACATAGTTTAAACTTTTTTTGAACTAATCGATTAATATTAATTTTTTAATTGTGACAATTTCAAAAACTTCGGGAAAATAGGTCCGAAATCCGCGGAAAACCTCCCTCTTTGAAGTCCTACTCGTTGAAATTTCTATTCGTTCGTACCTGACAACTTACTCGCTCCGCGATGTCATATCTTATTATTTATTATTTTTGATAATGAGTTCTATAAAACAAAATTTAACGCTACATATGTCTGTAGGAATACCTCAAAATCAAGAAAAAATAAATTTGAAAAATGAGAGTAGTTTCGAAAATATATTTAACCTTCCGTTGGGCGCAATATTTTCTTAGCAATAACGGACGAATACTAGTAAATAAAACTTGAAACAGCCTTATTTCGAAGACTGTATCTTCTCATTAAATAAAACACACAAAGATTTCAATTCGAAGTGGTGTAATTTTATTTAATAATTTATGTCTTTTCTGCAAACTAGGATTTCGTCTGGCACTTAAAAGTCTGGACAGAAAACCTTTATTTGTGTTCCTTGCTCAAGATGCGATTTCGTCTGGTACTGTTAAAGTCTAGACAGAGAACCGGTTAGCTTGAGATCAGAATGCCAAGTGACTTCTCCTCACAAATCGCACCCCTTTTATACCATTTCTGGCTGGCAATTAACAGGGTCGTACATAAAAGTATTCACAGAGTTGTATAATAAAGTACCATAAGTGTACCGACAGAGTCGTAGTCAAAAACGTTACAATTCAAATAATATAAATATAACACAGAGTTGTATTCCATGACGACACAATTCAAATAATCCAGAGTCGCATATCAATGCGGTACAAGAAAACGTTACTTATTCAAATAATATAAACATAACATAGTCGTATTCCATAAAACAATACTACTGACAAATAAAATGAATCCATAGAAAACAAATGAAAATAATGATAATACAGTAAAGATAATATAAATAGAATCGAGGTGCTTCACTCTCCCCCTCTGATGCCGATGGCGTCCCGATGAGGCAGCAGAAACTTCATTTCCGTGGTCGGCCTCTTCTTCTCAGCATCCGTATTGGCTGCAAGGATTCTTCGGGAGACCCTACCACAGGCGTTAAGGCAGAAGCGTGATAGGTCCCCAGAGGAACGTCAGGATTATCCTCGTGGGCAATAACGTACGTTGATGTTCCTTTGCATTCTATGATAAGATATGGACCGTCTCTCTTTGGAACAAATTTTGATGTTATGCCCTTACTGATATTGCTTAACACGTGGGTGGTGACCAAAACTTTTGAACCAACTTCTAGGTCCGGTTGATTTCTTCGATGTCTATTATTGTTAATTTTGTTGTGGTCTTGTTGTTTCTGGACATTCTCTTTAACCCTTTTGAAGACGTTGGAAAGAAGGTTAAGGTATGGTGTAATTTCAGCCACAAAATTCTCCGATTGAATAACAGCTCTCATGTCGTGCTGCACATCATCTATCGTCCGAAGTTCTCTGCCGAATGTTAAATAGGCTGCCGTGTATTTCGTGCTCTGGCAGAGAGTTGTATTCATTGCAAATCGAATACTGGGTAGCTTTTCATCCCATGAATGGTGGTCATTACCCACAATGATGGCTAACTGGGCCTTTAGATCCCTATTCTTACGCTCGACCGGATTGGCCTCTGGATGATATACTGGCGTAAGAGTATGTTGTATATTGAGACAATATACCACTTTTTGCATAACAGCGGAAACAAATTGCACGCCGTTGTCGCTTATGACCCTCCTTGGCACTCCATAACGTAAAAATATATCATCGATCAATTTTCTCGCACAGACTTCAGCTGTGGCAACTTCCAACGGAAACAATTCTACCCAACGACTTGCAATGTCTTCCACAATAAAGATCCATTGAAATCCCCGAGATGTAACTGGTAGTGGGCCAAATAGATCAATAGCCACAACTTCAAACCGTTGATTGGACGAAACTGTTTGGTATAATCCAGCGGGTTTTAAATTGGAAGGTTTATATCTTTGACATTCGATACATTTTCTCACATGTTTCTCGATGTCTTTACGGATACCAGGCCAGTAATATCTTGAAACAATTTTGTTCATCGTCCTCTCGATACCATAGTGTCCAGCAGTCTCATTATTGTGATAGAAGTTTAGTATATTTGCCCTTTCATCTTTTGGTATCACCAGCTGTGCGTCCTCGGATTCTTCGTCGTTATAGCAATACAAAATTCCGCTATTTAGAACGAATCCCCTTTTTGACCAGTATGCAGTATCGTCCGTTTGTCCTTCCAAGCTTTCCATAATTTTCTTAATTTCTGGATCTTTTAGTTGTTCATCCCTTATCTCGCCTGCACCTTTCTTTGGGATTTCAATGGAGAATGCACATATCTCGCATGGTGCGGAATCCTCGTGAGTTTTTTGACACGGTGGTCTTGATAAAAAATCCGCTATAACATTGGTTTTACCAGGTTTATATTCTATTTGAATATTGAATGGTTGAAGTACAAGTGCCCATCTTGCTAAGCGGCCTGTTGGTGATTTGATGGACATCAGCCATTTCAGTGGCTGGTGGTCGGTTATGAGCTTCACGGGTGCCCCCTCAATGTAACCACGAAATTTTTGGACAGCCCAAACTATGGCAAGAGCTTCTCTCTCTATAGTTGAATAATTGCGCTCTGCGTCGGATAACAATCTGCTTGCATATTCAATGGGGTGTTCATCCGGGCCCTCCCCCTGGAGTAAAACTGCCCCAAGAGCATATCCGCTAGCATCTGTTTTTAATGTATATTGTTCATTATCTTCGGCTTGTTTCAAAATAGGGGTTGATGTAAGCAAATTTTTGAGCGTATCAAATGCTGTTTGTTGTTCCGAGTCCCAACACCACACTGAATTTTTCTTCATAAGACAAGACAAAGGTTTACTTATCGCTGCAAAACGAGGTATAAATCGCCGATACCATGAACATGCTTGTAAAAATGACAGCAGATCTTTTGCATTTCTTGGCTCTCTTCGTTGTTGTAAAGCTATGACCTTGCCTGGATCAGTCATAATGCCTTTTGGAGTCAATACATGTCCCAAGTATTTGACTTCATTGCACGCAAATCGGCATTTATCAAGGTTAGCTTTTAGACCAAATTCTCGTAGTCGTTGAAATATAAGCTGCAGATCTTTCAGATGTTGTTCAAAACTTGAGGAGCACGAAATTATGTCGTCCAAGTATGCCAGCAATACAACTTCTCCCAGTGAAGCCTTCAGTCGATCAATTAATCTCTGGAACGTAGCAGGTGCGTTTCGCAATCCAAATGGCATTCGAGTAAATTTAAACATACCGAATGGAGTAATGAATGCAGTTTTATCCTGGTCGTCTATATGTACTCCAATTTGCCAGTAGCCGCATTGTAGATCCAAGGTTGTCATAAAGTTAGTAGTTTTGGCTTCGTGAAGAATATCGTCCACTCTTGGCAAAGGGTAACGATCTGGTATGGTAATTGCATTCAGTTCCCGATAATCAATACATACTCGTATACCACCAGTCCTCTTAGGTATGAGTACTACGGGAGCTGCCCAAGCAGATTGGCACTCAACGATGATACCCAGCGACAGCATTCTTGAAATATCTTCCTTTAAAGCAGCTTTTCTCGTTGGAGATAGTCTATATGGAGGATTTGCTATTGGATCTTGGTTTGCAGTCTTGATGCGATGTATAGCAAATGGTGTGGTACCAACTGGTTCTGTGAAAATGTCACCATTCGCAAGCAACAGCTGATCAAGTTCTCCTTTTTGGGAATCGCTAAGTCCTACCCCATCAGATTCCTTTATCACTTGTAGATCAAAAGAGAATAGTGGCAGAAATATTGAGTCAAGGTACTCATCTTGTTCCGTCCTGCTGATTTTTGCTGGAGGTGCAAATAGCCTTGAATTATTTCCTGGTGTTGTCTGTCCAGCCGGAAGTGAACTGCGAAAAATGGCCTGCACAGAATGAGGCGAGTAATCATTACTATGTGATTTAATCGGAGGTGGTTTCATAAATGTGTGGTCACTCGTAGGCACAGGTGACGGAAATAGCGTAGAACTTTGTTGCGGGGTTTCAATTCCTGCAGGCAACGATCCTTCAAACACTTGTTGGATAGAATGCGGTGAGTAATCGTTCACTACATTCTTAACGGTGTGGATAGTCTCTGGAGTAGGTGGTAAGGGCGATATAATTTTACCTGACTCCACAAACTTTATAAAACCGGACACTTCCTTCATTGTCTTAGTAGTTGGTGAACTTTCTTCGCTATTCAAATCCATAGAAAAGATACTCACATCCAAAGAATTTGTAAATTCGTATTTCTCTTTGGGGTTATCCTCAAAAAACCAACATCTTTGTGCCATATTGAGTACAATCCCCGATTGCTCTAAGAAATCGGCACCTATCAATGTCCGATTTTTCGTTGCATTGGAGAGATATATAAGCCTTATCTTTCGTAATCGCTTTCCAATTATGACATCACAAATAGTGGACATTACATTGCGAGTTGTTACGGTACCATCAGCTAATGCTATGTTAGCTCGTACATCTTGAAAAATGCATCCGTTTCTTGTCAGTATCCTCTTAAGATTTAGGCTAGCAACGCTAGTTTTAGCGCCACTATCAAATACAGCCTCTCCCTTCAAGCCGAAAATCTCAATATGTGTCGTAGGTAATGCATGTCCTATAATTGTAGACGACATATTGTTAAATACTAAATATTGAGGGCTATCTTTATTATGTTTGCTACAAGTATGGCAATTTGCTCTATACACCCCTGGTGCTCCACAACCGTAGCAAGAAAATGTTGGCTTTCTCATTACAGTAGAGTCTTGGCTTGCTTGTTGAATGCCATGTTGCTGCAGATCAGTTTGTTGCTGGGATTGTTTTAGTTGTTCGTCTCTTTTCTTCTTTTTGAAGCACGTCTCAATCGTGTGCCCCTTTATTCTGCAAGAGCAGCAGCGCGTTGTTTTGCCTTGTTCCGTTTTCACATCAGCAGGCGTTGTTGTTGTTATAGCCACACGAGTTTCCGTTAAAAACAGTTCAGCTTCCCTGCCTGCAGAAATCAGCTCTTGAAATGTCTTGACATTCTCACGACGCACACGCTCTCTGATTCTGATATCCAGTAGACCGTATACCATGCTTAGTTGTTGCTCTTCAGTGAGAGGTACTGCCAGCTGCGAAAACAACAGCCTCTTTTTACACACAAAGCTGTCTGTGGGCTCCTTCTTTTGTTGCTTGCTTTCAAAAATATTTAAGTAAATTCGCCAATCAGGAACAGGGGGGCAAAAAGTGGACCGAATAAGTGATTCAGCTGTGTTGAATTTGTCCACACTATCCTTCACACCTATCCACCAAGAGGCAGCATAATCTTCCAATAACAGAGGCAATCCACGTAAAGCATCAGCATCGGATATCTTCTCTATGTCCTTGTATACACTAATAGTGGCCAAAAACTCTTCCACAACAGCTGGATCCCGCTGTCCTCTGAAACGAGCAGTGCATTGGGAAAATAAACCGCCTCTGCTGTTACCACCCATTGCTGCCATCAGCTGCTGGAATTGTTCTGTGGAAAAAGTAGCCATAATTTCGTTTGTATTCTCTTCCTCTTCTTCGGCTCCGGATTTGTAGTCGTCGCTGTCTTCTGCGGACTCTTGATCGGTGTTGCTCGAAGCCACAATGTTGGGCGCCAATGAAACAGCCTTATTTCGAAGACTGTATCTTCTCATTAAATAAAACACACAAAGATTTCAATTCGAAGTGGTGTAATTTTATTTAATAATTTATGTCTTTTCTGCAAACTAGGATTTCGTCTGGCACTTAAAAGTCTGGACAGAAAACCTTTATTTGTGTTCCTTGCTCAAGATGCGATTTCGTCTGGTACTGTTAAAGTCTAGACAGAGAACCGGTTAGCTTGAGATCAGAATGCCAAGTGACTTCTCCTCACAAATCGCACCCCTTTTATACCATTTCTGGCTGGCAATTAACAGGGTCGTACATAAAAGTATTCACAGAGTTGTATAATAAAGTACCATAAGTGTACCGACAGAGTCGTAGTCAAAAACGTTACAATTCAAATAATATAAATATAACACAGAGTTGTATTCCATGACGACACAATTCAAATAATCCAGAGTCGCATATCAATGCGGTACAAGAAAACGTTACTTATTCAAATAATATAAACATAACATAGTCGTATTCCATAAAACAATACTACTGACAAATAAAATGAATCTGTGGCAGCACCAAGACCGTCGTGTTCGAATGACAAACAATCTGGCAAGGTTGTAACGAACCAGAGGAGGAGAAAACAACAGCTGATTCCACGAGAAGTTTTCGCCGTCAGCAGTAACATTTCTAGTAATACTTCGTAAGATTTTGTGAACTAGTTTTAATAGTAATAAATAGAAATAAATAGTTGTTAAGTATAAATACAAACGTCTTATTACTACAACGACAACTATATTGGTGACCCAGCTTTTCACGCACAATCTGAAGTGGTATTTTTTACATTGCTACAAAAACTTCTTGGAAGCAGAGCAGCGAAAAAAATTTGATAGCAGAGCAGCAGCAGCGCTTTTAAAATTTTCAACGTTTTTTTTCATGCATAATTTGCCAAAATAGTCAACGTTTTTGCTTATGCATTCCAGACACAACTTGAGGCAACGAAAATACTCTAATTACAACGAGGAATCGCTCCGTGGTGAAGATATGGAATTTTTCGACAGTAGCAGTATAAACATGTCGGAAATGGAAAATTTAATTCAGCAAATAGAGGCGCTACAACGTGAAGTACACTCTCTTCGACAGTCATCCGTGAACGCATATGAAGGACAGCGATCGAACCTGCATAAAGTGCATATTCCAAAATTCAACAGACAAAATCCGGAATTATTTTTTGCTCAGGTTGAACGTTCATTTTCTCTCTGTGGTGTTACAACGGATACGGGCAAATTTGATGTGGTTTCTGTGCGCCTTGAAGACGACATACTCTTGTCGGTTGAAGACCTCATAACAAATCCGCCGTATGACGACAAATATTCTACATTGAAGGAGAGACTTATTTCAAAATTTTCTGAGTCTTCCGAGTCTAAATTGCGACGTTTATTGCAAGGTGGTGAGATAACAGGTATGAAGCCGTCGGAAATGCTATCCCACATGAGACGTTTGGCACCTGGTAAAGGAAATGAAACGATTATTCGGACACTATTTCTCTGGCAAATGCCAGATTCGATTCGCCCTTTATTAACTGTGTGGGAAGAGGAGGATTTAGACAAACTAGCTAAAAACGCAGAAAAAATGTTGGATGCTATAGGAAATACTGTGTGTGCTGTCTCCGAGGCGCCACCACATTCTGATACCAACATTTCGATTGACGCAATTAATTCGCCTGTGTCTTTAGCTGATATTTGCAAGACTTTAACGGATCTTTCTGCTAAAGTGGACACCTTTCAAGCGAGCAATAAAAGCAGATACGGTCATCATCGATCCAGATCTCACAGTCATTCACGTTCAAATAATAGACCTTCTAACAACAAATTGCTTTGCAGGTATCATCAAAAGTTTGGAGATTCTGCCAAACATTGTAAACCGAATTGTCTACGCTACAACACTGGTTCGAGAAGATTAATAGGGCTGTCGTCAGTTAACACGGCTGGCGATAGCGGCAATGACAACCCAGTAAAGGAGAATCGTCTACATATCTACGACACATGTACAAAGTCTCGATTTTTAATTGATTCCGGATCAGTGGTGTCAGTTGTACCCCCATCCTTAATCAGAACAACTCTAAAGCCGTCCGGCATGAGACTTCTTGCTGCAAACAGCAGTGAAATACAAACTTATGGTAATTGTGTTCTTAAATTAGACCTAGGTCTACGTCGTGAACTCAAGTGGTTGTTTACCATTGCCGATGTTCAGTCGCCCATTTTGGGGGCAGACTTTCTAATTCATTACAATTTGATGATTGATTTAAAACGGAAATGCCTCATCGATAATACGACAAATTTAACAAGCCGTGGTGAAATTCGTAAAACCAAAGATTTTAGTATTTCAACATTATCGCCTTCGACCGGTCCCTTCCATGAATTACTGAAGGAGTTTATTGACATCACAACTACTACTTTGACGCGTAAATCAACGAGTGATGCAATTATTGTTCATAACATCGAAACAATCGGAAACCCCGTTGCAGATCGTCCACGAAGACTTTCTGGAGAGAAACTTGCAGCTGCTAAAGCGGAAATTGACTTCCTGTTGGACAATGGTATATGTCGTCCCTCCAAAAGTCCGTGGGCTAGCCCGCTTCATATGGTGTCGAAAAAAGATGGTGGTTGGCGAGCGTGTGGGGATTACCGAAAGCTGAATTCCAAAACTGTACCTGACCGATACCCAATTGCCAACATCAACGATTTTTGTGAGAAATTATATGGTAAGTCAGTTTTTTCTACACTCGACCTTGTTAAGGCTTATTACCAAATACCAATGGCTGCAGAGGACATCCAAAAAACAGCAGTGTGCACCCCTTTTGGACTTGTGGAATTTTTATATATGCCATTCGGGTTGAGAAACGCCACACAAACCTTTCAGAGGTTTATGGACTCCGTTTTGAGAGGTCTTGATTTTGTTTATTGTTATATTGACGACATGATTGTTATATCTGAGTCTATTGAGGAACACCAAATACATTTACGGCAGATTTTTGACCGCCTTCGACAATTCGGTCTAACAATCAACGTCAATAAATGTAAATTTGGACAATCTGAAGTACAGTTTCTTGGTTACATCATCAACGGCAATGGTTGTACACCTCCAACAGATCGTGTTGCCGCTATTGAAAATTACACCAAACCTGAAACTATTTGCGAGCTTCGCAGATTTCTCGGTGTCGTCAATTTTTATCGTCGTTGCATCCCACATGCCGCTCAGCTACAGGCACCACTCAATGAATTCCTTAAGGACTCCAAGAAAAATGATAAGAGGAAGGTTCCTTGGACACTTGAAGCTGAAAATGCTTTTGCATCTTGCAAACGCAGCCTTCGTGAAGCAACTATGCTAGCTCATCCAGCACCCAATTCAGATTTGGCCCTTACAACCGACGCATCAGACATTGCCATTGGAGCTGTATTGGAACAAAAAGCAAATGACATTTGGCAGCCACTCGGATTTTTCTCTCGAAAATTATCTGCGGCAGAGAGAAATTATAGCACATATGACAGAGAGTTGCTTGCTATCTACGAGGCTATAAGATATTTTCGTCATTTGCTGGAGGCAAGACATTTCATAGTTCGGACCGATCACAAACCGCTCGTCTATGCATTTTCGCAAAAACCAGAAAAAGCCTCGCCTCGACAATTGAGGCACCTGGATTTCATTTCGCAATTCACGACAGAAATTTTGTACTTGTCCGGTTCTGAAAACTCAGTGGCAGATGCACTGTCCCGCCTTAATGCAATTTCAATGCCAACATCAGTCACTCTAATGGAACTGCAATCAGCTCAAGAGATGGACGAAGAGTTGAAAACTATTTTGGATGGCGCAAATTCTTTAAAACTTCAAATAGTACATTTTGATACGACATCAGTATACTGTGACGTATCCACAGGATATGTTCGAATATATGTTCCTGAGTCACTACGTCAACAAATCTTCAATTCAATTCATAATCTTTCACATCCTGGCGGCCGTGCTAGTCTTCAACAGATACGTGAGAAATACGTATGGCCTGGAATGAAGAAACAAATCCTAAATTGGTCTCGGAATTGCATATCGTGCCAAAGAGCAAAAATAACCAGACACAACCGCCTTACTCCAGACAAGATAGATGTCCCAGACAATCGTTTCGATCATGTTCATTTGGACATCGTGATAATGCCGTTAGTACAGGGTTATAGATATTGTCTCACCATGATCGATCGATTTTCACGATGGCCTGAAGCTGTTCCTCTGAAGGACATGTCGGCCCAGACGGTCGCGACTGCATTCTGGTCCAACTGGATTTCACGCTTTGGTTGTCCTAAGACAATTACGACAGACCAGGGCACACAATTCGAGTCCGCGTTATTCAAGGCCCTAGCGAATTTAATAGGTTCGAAACGTACTCGAACAACTGCTTATCATCCACAATCGAATGGAATGATTGAGAGATGGCACAGATCTTTCAAAGCAGCTTTAATGTGTCATTCACAAGTATCGTGGGTCGATATACTTCCAACTGTTTTGTTCGGATTAAGGACAGCTGTCAAAGAGGATCTTCAAGCTTCGCCTTCGGATCTTCTTTATGGTGGGCACTTACGGTTACCTCAAGAATTCTTCACCGAATCAGAAATTCCTGCCAATTCATCTGAATTTTTAAGGAAACTTCGTGAATACTTCAACTTCCTGCGACCAATTCCAGTGTCTCACCACAACAAAAACAAAATGTTTATTTTCAAGAACCTCGATGATTGCACTCACGTTTTTCTTCGGACGGACGCAGTACGAGGACCACTTGAACCACCTTACACTGGACCGTTTGAGATAGTCCAACGAATTTCAGATCGGTTATATACGATACGAATTAAGAACAAGGACGTGAACATATCGGTAGATCGACTCAAGCCAGCTTTCGTCATCAATAATACTGAGCCTGAACATCCTCAAACAACACAAACACCTCTAACGAGTCCTCAAACAACAGCAACACCTCTACCGAGTCCTCAGACATTCTCTCAAGACTCATCAACTCAGAGTACACAGTCCACCGAACTTCCAATTGTGCGGAACACACCAACTAGGAGAATATCGTTCCAAGCGGATCGGGTATCGGATCCTGACTTGGTCACTGGAGAGGGAGTGGCTGTGGCAGCACCAAGACCGTCGTGTTCGAATGACAAACAATCTGGCAAGGTTGTAACGAACCAGAGGAGGAGAAAACAACAGCTGATTCCACGAGAAGTTTTCGCCGTCAGCAGTAACATTTCTAGTAATACTTCGTAAGATTTTGTGAACTAGTTTTAATAGTAATAAATAGAAATAAATAGTTGTTAAGTATAAATACAAACGTCTTATTACTACAACGACAACTATAAATCCATAGAAAACAAATGAAAATAATGATAATACAGTAAAGATAATATAAATAGAATCGAGGTGCTTCAAACTTGGTTTAAAGAAAACGAAATCAATATTTTATTTCAAGCATATTAAAAAAATTTAATTCAATATATATTAAAATCTTATTAAAACAATAACGAAAATTTCAGTCTTGTAAACCGTCTAAGGTGTACCGTCACTTTGTGAGTAATGTACATAATATGGTATACCAGCCTGAAGATACCAGAAAGTTGAAAAAAAATTCATCCTATGAAAACATTTAGAGGATTACTGCAGAAGTTGTGAGTATGTTGTGTTTGAATGAATCTGTCAATTTGTGTGGGGTGTACCAGAAGTGACTGGAAGAATACGCTGAATATACACGGGGCAAAATCACCGTTTTTGATATGTTTGAATCGAAAGAAATAATATTTGGAACAACAATTTTTAAATAATATATATTTTCTTGCAAATAAATTTTATTTGAAAATCAACAAAATATATTTTGAACGCATATGTTAATATATTACAACAAGATATATTTGAAAACTAAATTTCTCAAATAAAATATGTGCTTTAATACAAATAAAATTATTGGTTAGGAATTTCTCCAAATATATTTGACTTTTTTGAAATTTCAGTTTTAATTTTTCCTTCTTTTCGAATTGTACCTCTCAGTTATGATACAATACGCAGCATTAACTTCTGTTCTAAATCAATTCAATTAACTTCTGTTCTAAATCAATTAAAATTTCTGAGTATTCCAAGCCATCATTAGTTGTCAATCCTCCAAGTAATTTATTTTTATCCAAGATTATACGATTTCAATTATTATTATTTATTATTTTAAAAACATTAACAATTTCTAAAAAAATAACTTTGAATTACTGAAAAATTTAACACAATTTAGGTATTTTCTGAATACTTAAATGCAAATAAATATTTGTTTCGGAAATAGTAGTCCCAAATAAAAATATATTGGGATGTAAACAAAGATTTGGTTAGAACAACATATTCCTAAATATACAATTTTTGCGTGTACCAAATATTATATATTTAGAGTGTACCCTAACCATATATACGCCTCAAGCCGAATATGTTTGGGACAATATACTACAGAAGCGATTTTTTTCAGCGTGTACATATAACAATCATTGATACATCAAAGACACAGTGCGCTGGTATTAACGTCATGGGTCCTTTAATTATACCCTACACCACACTGTGGTACAGGGTATTATAACTTTGTGCATTTGTTTTAAACACCCAAAAGGAGCAGAAATAGACCCATCGTTTATTATACCGATCGACTTAGAATCACTTTCTGAGTTGATTTAGTTGATTTAGCTATGTCCGTCTGTCCGTCTGTCTGTGCATGTATTCTTGTAATCAAAGTCGCAATTATGGTCCGATCTCGACGAAACTTTACACATATCTTTCATATCTGGCCCAAGGACGATCCCTATTGAATTTGGTTAAAATCGGTTCAGATTTAGATATAGCCCCCATATATACGTTACCCCTGATTTGACATGTAAGCGCTGTAAAAATGTTATTTAATATCCGATCATTGCAGAATTCCGCAAAAAGAGGTTTCTTATTACATGAGGGAATACAGCCAAATTCGGAAAAAATCGGTTCAGATTTAGATATAGCCCCTATACATATGTTACCCCCGATTTGACACGCTTTAGCAGTGTTAAAGCGTTCTTCAAACCTTCTTTAACTTTTTATGAATAAGGCCCTAAGCCATTAAGCCAGTTGTTCTTTGCTTATTTAAACGTTTTATGAAAATTTGTCCCCAAATAAATGTATTTGCAACCAGTGTTTTGTGGTTGAGAAACACGAAGAAAAAGCCAACTGAAGATTAAAACCAGTAAGGAAAGGCAGAAAGTCGGGCGGGGCCGACTATATAATACCCTACACCTCCCTAACAATGCGATAAGGGTCATTGCCATAATAATTTGGAATAATTGGTAAATGGGTAGAAACATATTATCTAAATCTGAAACGATAATCGCTAAATTAAGCAATATTCGTTCCTAAATTGAGAAACATCTTTCTGGAAAATTTTAATAATCGGAAGTAAAATACAATTTCTATAGCGTTTTGATACCAAATCTGGAGGAACATATATATGGAGCTTTAATATAAAAAGTCCTCCTTCTGTCGAATTTCGTACTGATCGGATATAAAATACAGTCTCTACAGCGCTTACATGTCAAATCGTGGGTAACATATATATGGGTGTTATATCTAAATCTAAACCGAGTTTCTCCGAATTTGGCAGTATTCCTTCATGTAGAAAGAAACCTCTTTTTGCCGACTTTCGCACTGATCGGATATAAAATACAGTCTTTACAGCGCTTACATGTGAAATCGGGGTTACCATATACAGGGTGGCTGATATGTAATGCAACAAAGTAAAGCGCTATATTTTTTTAATTTTTTTTTTAATTTTATTGTTCAAAAGCAAAAAATGTCGGAAATAACGTACAATTTTAGAAACAGTTTAGATATGTTCGAATTGGCCACCTTTGGCACGAATTATGGCCTTTAAACGGCCGACAAAGCCATCACACGCTGCACGAAAGTGGCCCTGCGGTATTTTGGCCCATTCCCGGCGAAGCGCCGTCTTGAGATGATCGATACTTTGGTATTTTTTTGTGCGAACCTCTAAAATGCCCCAGGCGCAAAAGTCCAACGGATTGTCATCCGGAGATCTTGGTGGCCATTGTTCGGTAAAATTGAAGCGAGGAACCTCCTTTTTCGGCCATTCTTGGTTGACGCGTGCTGAGTGCGATGGTGCTTAGTCCTGTTGGAATGTCCATGGTCTGCGGCCGAAATGTTTGTCTGCCCAGGGTTTCAATACTGTCTTTAGGACATTTTCCCGATAATATTCGGCATTTATTTTTAACCCCATGGTCGATGAATACGAGCGGGGAGCGACCATCGGCCGTTACGGCGGCCCACACCATTACCATCGGCGGCGCTTGAGTTCTGGTGGCCAATCGAAGGTGTACATTTTCAGCTTACCTCTTTGGCAAGTAAACCCGATCATTTTGTTTGTTCACAACTGCTCAATTTGGAATGGCTTCTCATCGGAGAAAACCAAATTCGGTAACTGGCCACATTCGTGCGAGCGAAGCAAGTCCTTGGCTCTTTCCAGTCTAACTTTTTTTTGTGCATCGGCGAGCTCTTGCACTTTTTGGAACTTCAATGGCTTTAGTCGAAGCTCATTTTTTAATATGTGTTGTATCTTGTATCTTTTTGGACGCGATGCAACACTGCCAGTATCACGGTAACGAGCAATGGTACGAGAAACAAAAGATTTATTCACATTTAAATGCTGGAGGGCTCTAACGATAGCCACTTGTGTTTTTCCACCCAAATATAAAGCTATCACACTTGAATTCCATCACGAATAACTTTTTTACTGAATGCAATAGATCAAAATGCTTTTATAAGGTTGTCAACAATAAAATTAACTGTCACTGAAATAAATCTGTCATCTGTCAGCTATCAGACTAGCGGTTTAGAAATGATAGCAACCTGAAGTTGGTTGCAATACATATCAGCCACCCTGTATATGGGGACTATATCTAAATCCGAACCGATTTTCTCCGA